>QTSX02004309.1:0-135848 GCA_014839935.2 Entomophthora muscae
TAACCAACCACTCACCACTGTTGGGGAATGACAACTCCTCCAAGCCAGTCCCTGGCTATGACCCAGGACACACTTTGAGGACTGGCGACCAGGAACCCCACAGGTACCTCCACTTAGGCTATTAGGATCAAACCTTTGGGTATAAATTAAATGTACTTTCCTTCAATGAAATAAGTTCATTTTTGATCATTAATTTTGACACTGAATTTTTGGCACTCATCTTCCATTTTCTAGGAAGATATATATTAATTATACCCATATCAAACAGGCTTAAACCCAGAACCACAAGTCTTCCATATTTAAGACTTTTTCCTGAGTTCTTTATAATGTCAAATAATAAAGTGCAATCTGACACCTCATATATAATCTTGATTTTTATATTTTTAAACCTCTATTTCTTAATAATATATTTTACCATTTTAATAAAATAGAGATAAAATGTAGGACCTGAAGCAATACATAAGTATGGAATACATTTATAATCTATAAAAAAATTCTATTAGTTATATAAAGGTTGTCTTATTTACTATGAGAACATTACATAATATTTATTAGATTACTTTTATATTTTATGATAGGAGGGTTATTTATAAATGTAAACTACTTCATGGAAAAGTGTTTGGATAGCCATCACAATTCACAGTAAATAAATTTACAATAAAATAAGAAATCAACCAGTATGTGAATGTTGGCACATTTTTAGACTATGTGATTGGCAACTTTTTAAATATAAAATAAATTTTTTGTAAATTAAGCTAAATAAAGGTTAAAAAGAAAAAATCTTAACTAATATAAGATGAGTAATAAATAGTCTTTAAATTAATTGGCAGGTTGTCAAAGCACAGAGAAATACTTAAATTGTAATGGGCATATAACTTTACACTGTCTCAGCTGGAAGGATGATGACTCCAAACTGCAGCAAATCAAACAAGCCAGTGGACCCAGTTGGGGTGTCTCAATTGAAAACTTGCTTGAGCCACCCAAATACCTCCTCAGTTAGTTTTAGAAATGATAATATTCAGGAAGAAATAAGAGGCACATAGGCCCTATAGCCAGTTACTTTTGTAAAATTTCCACACCTGTCTCAATCATTGAGAATTTCTCAAGAATATCAACCACCTTGTGGAGCCCAATATTATCCAATAAAATAACATTAGTGATACACAAAATAGTGACTTAGAGGTGCTCCTGAACCATTTGGAGAAATTCCAGAAAAGTCCCACTATTGTGGGAGCCCTTGATCATCTGGTATAGCTCTATGCCAAGGAGACCAAGAAGGGCTACCATCAAGTAGGCAACAGACCAGACAGCTGCACACCAAGCTACGCCATTCTTTTTGCCTATGGGGACATATTCATATTCATTTCTCATGGATAACACAAATGAGGACTTGTTAATATAGTAGAAATTTACTGTGCCATTTACTTCATAGCAGTATACATCTTGGCGTGTTTATGACGTTAGTCAATGTTTTCTGGGCTATTCCAATAATATGGGGATACCCCAAGTTTTTTTTCCAGGAAAACCTCAATCTTTTTGCCACACAATAGTAAAATGAAATTGAGGCCTCAATTCCAAAAACATATTTAATCATTGCCTGTATATTTGCTAATTTGAGATGGCAATTTTGAAAAATCCATTGCTTGATTGTTTATATGTGCTACTTATTAAGGATGATCAACTTGCACTTGAGTTTCTTCATAAAGAAAGTAGTGCCAAGTTTTAGGCAAAACTATACAGCCTATGAGCTGATTTTTCTGACACACAAACAATTGCCACAGCTTTCATATAATCACAAATATCAGTGATAATCTTGATGAGGATTTTGTGCTTGACAGCTGGGATCACTAGGTGCTTGGGTTTTTTGAGATAGGTAAAAACTCATTGGGTTCTTTCAAGAGACACATCATAGGTGCTTGGCTATATAAAGCAATGGCCCTTTTGAGCACCTTTGCCCCTTCATAGTTGTATGATACTGTAGCCCATCATTGTTGTATTGACTTGTATCATCACTCACATAAGGTTTTTATATGATATCCAGAACATGCTTCACATTTTTCATAATACTGATAATAATACCATATTGTAAGTACACATGATTGTACACCAAGGACAAACTCTCAATAGCAGTGCTGCTCACTGTTTTGGTGACTGTGACTTTGGTGGCCTTCTTAGCCATCTTTAAAAATATTGGATTAACACTACCTTTTCTGCTAGCCTGGGTGTCTTGGGTTTGTTGCTGTGTCTGTGTTGCTTTGATTTAACTCACTGACTCAGAGCTACTCCCACCTTTTTTAAAGTTTCAAGGGGTCTCATTGGCCTTGGATATAGATATTTTCTCTAAGATCACAAAAAAGCGGCCTGTGCCCAGGTGCAACCCTTGCAAAACCTAGAGGATTTTGCATGTACTGTAGATGAGAAATTTGTAGTGGCTTTTGATCCAGGAAATCCCTCTTCATCTTTGGTATCCTCCCCAACTCTGGAGAAGATTCTAATGTGGTTGGATTGCCTGATTTCCTGATGCAGACCTTTCTTAAAACAGCTAGCATTTTGACATTAAAACATGGCCCACTCAATTTCACTAGGTCCATCTATCTTGCAGCCCAGAGTATTTGGTTGTAAGATTCCACATAGTGGATTTTAAAAAATTGATTCTTCTGACCCAATGGTCCCTTGGTCTGCAAAAATTGTTCAGAGGTCATTCCAGTTGTGATATTGATTGTAACTAGCAGCAGAAATATTGTTCATGGATCCTTGGGAGATTCACTTATATAATAATACTTATGACCCCCTCATCTAGCCCAGGGCTCCTATTCTCTTGAATTTGAACCATGGGTACATTGATTTGTCCTATATAACTGGTTCCCTCCCACTGTCTACCAAGCCCCTCATAAAAAGCCCCTGGTACTGTCACCCCCTTCTTTGCATAAAACAGAAGTAAGGGCTGTTAGGTCCCTTGCTTACCAATTTTAAATTATTAAATTAAAATTCCTGATTTTTTAGAGCTTTCTTTGTGATTTGTCTTCTTTAATTTTGATAGTAACAATTGACAATTTGAATTTTTTCCGGCTGTTGTCTCCAGCCTTCCTCTAGCCCCCTGCCCTGCTACCTGCCCGCCCATGTTTTTTGTTGAAAGACACATTAGGACCTATTTGAATCCAGTTCAAACCTTTAAATCTTGGAGCACCCAAATTTGATTTTGTACTTCTATTCAAACCTTTGGCTCCTTGTGGTCCTCAGTTTCCTTGGCCCATCTTCCCAGGTTTTTTTGTTGAGCCCATCTTTTGGAATGCTATCTTCCTTCCTGAAAGTGTTGTAAGTGACATTGGTGCCTGTATTTATCCTGCCATAGTCTACCTCCCCAGAAATATGAGGAAATTTTCCTTAGCAGTAAAGAATTCAGCAACTAATCCTGAGTTGCTCTCAAACTCCTTCCAGCATCTTATTTAGGTCCATTCACTTGTAAATTTGTTTTTAAAATCTGCATGGATTAGTCTGCATCCTGAGAATTTTTCTACATTCCATGAGTTAGATGCTGAGGACTTCCCTCCCAAAATAAAGGAAGATAAAGGATTTATATCTGCAGCAAATCACATCCTTCTACCTCCATCACAATCCTTCCTAAGGATATGGACTCCCGCTCCATCCAGGACTGTTCTCTTTAGCTGTTGGAGGATGCCTTAGTTATGGGCTTGAATGCCTATTTCCCACTGCTTTCCTGCATTGCCTCCCCCTGGAGACCCTTCAGAGCAGCCATTCCAGTCATTCACTGGATGGCATCCTGGTGGATGGTTCCACCAGGATGGGAGCCAGACTTTGAAAGTTTAGCCCCCTCTCACACCTTCCACTTCCTGGACCATGGAAATTCTGTTTTTATCCACAAGGGCATCCACATCTGTGACATCCTCTTTTAACTCCTTAACTCTGTTGTTGTGATGTGTCTATTCTGGTATAAAAAATAAATTTAATCAGTTTAAATGTATAATTTATTTGATGTAATTTTATTTGTCATATATAGTAACATAAAAGCTTGTATTCACTATCATCTTTTCAAAACAGGGTTTGAATTTATATATTAATTATTTTTGTTTGTGGTTGAAAGTCTTTTAGTAGTATATGTTGATATATGTGATGGATCCAGGTCCAACCAGTCCAACTTACCATTATCCTACCCCTGACTCTTATTGCCATTACCTTCCTGTGATAAAGCTTCAAGGAGCTTTGACTCCAGGGAGCAATTTTATGGGACAACACTTTGTTGTCATCCCGCCAACAAGCCATGATCTCAACACTCTTTTCCTCTCTTGCTCTTAAAGCCTCAATTTCACAATTGGCCATTGCTTTCACTTGTTGTAAATTTTTGTCAAATCCAATCAACAGGTTCTAAGGATACCACACATAGATTTGGTTTCCTTGAACAGGGGTCCCTTCTTTTTCAAAGTAATTGGAGTACAATTCTTTGAATGCAGCTCTTAATTCCACCAAAGCCTCCTCAGGCACAGTCTTGGCAACTTCTAGACTTGCCCAAGCTTCCTTGAGAGAACTTGTAGGAACTTCTTTTCTGGCTGCTGCTGTTTCCACGCAAAGTACTCCAAATTTAAAACTTTCAAAAGATAACAAAGAAGACATAGTAATTGAAAAGTAACTGAGGGGAAAGTGTCAAAATCAACAATATGTATATTTTGTTAAAGTTTAGCTGTTTTTGCTTATATACCATTCAGGGCATAGCTGACTGAAAACTCCTCCAATTCCTGAATCAACCTATGATTCATCATGTGATCCATGACATTTGAGTCATTAAAACCTAGATCTTCCTCTAAAAAATCCCTGGTAATTCTCAGCCTATGAGAATTAACCTACAATGAGAAAGAGTCATCTGACGCCATTCATCTCAATGTATCAATTTGGCATGGAGCTCCCTCAGCTCTTGGCGCCAAAAACCTGTGGAATACACACATTCCAAAACTCAGCTATCAATGTTCTAACTGGGAACCAGCTGATTAAACCTAAATCCCTAGGCATCATTGCCTTTATTTAGTTATCTTTGCATTTAATGGTTTTTTGCATTAAAAACCCATTAAAATGCTTTGAAACTCAAACCAGATGCCATTGTGGCGCCCAGGAACTTTCCCAAGCAACGCCATGGCGCCTCAGCACCTGAAATATTCACTGGGCGGCGCGGCGGCACTTCTAACCTAATAAATTTGCCAAAACAGCACTTTTAATCCAAATTTGGGGGTTTACCTATGGTTATCCTTAACCATACTTCTTGACACAGTCAATACAATTAACCAATATAATTAAATCCTCATTAATTATATTCCCATGAATTTATTAATTAATCTTCCAGGTTAAATAAATTGTTTTTGAAATGCCTAGTCCCCAAGATTGCTTTGGCCAATCTTGCCTCAATCTTACTAGCTAGGTTCACCTGGCTAACTAGCCATAATCTATTCTTTTATTAAATATAAATACCAAGTTTCCAGGAATCTTCATATGAAGAATTCCAGTCAAACCTATCTATATGAAATAAACAGCAAAAACAGAACAACTTTATATTTGGAGTATTTATTTGGCTAAATACTTGACAGTGACTGTTGTATGGGCACAATATATTTGATTAATTTGATAATTTTCTTTTAAAAACAGACACTAAGAATGTTATATTTCCTTTTACATCTATAGCTTGTATATATTAGTTAGGATAAACTGGTAGCAGTATTATAGATTCATTTATTTGTTTTGATGCTTGATGTTTTTGTTATCTGTTTCAGTTGCTATGGGGTTTGTTGTTGGCCAAAGTTTTTGCTATATTGACTGACTTCATTATGTTTTTAAAAACCATATTAAACTTAATATCTTTTTTAGGCCAGAATCCATTTTTTCTAGTACTTGGCAAATATGTTTTATATCTGGACATCTTCACTAATTACCATATTTTACTAGGGATTTACTCCTATTTCTATCAAAAAAGTGAAAGTTTTTATGTGACTGAACCAATTAGTTCTGAACTAAACCATTTTTGTTTATCTCAACAGGTCATAAAAAACTTTACTGCATGAAATATCTCACCTTTGTACAGTAACAACATGATCCCTCCTATTAACACCCAAAAGGTCTGGGTAGCATAAAAACCAACCATTCAAGCTAGGAAAAAAGTAACAACACTCATCAATGGTGATTGGCAACTAACCTCTATTTGACTACCAATGGCCCATTCCTGAACCCCTGCTAAACTTTGTTCACTGTAGTGATGTTGTGGATGCTGTGGATATAACATAGTTCAGTCTCATCCCCAGCAGGAGCGCCAGATTCATGCAGCTGTTCTTCTCATCAGAATCTGAAGTAGGGCCAGATAACTGTTAAGAGCAAACAGTCTGTCAGGGCCCAGAATGTCCTAGGCAATACGCCAGACTGCCTGGAGATAAAACAACTAACATTGTGGATGTCACGGCCCATACCAGAGTCTGGCTGGACTCCCACAGGGGAGGCAGGCTGGGCCTGGAAGGCCATGTACACAATAGGCGCTATACAAATCAGGTAGTTTAGAGCAGTGGCTAGGTGGCGCCAACTCCCAGTATGGGGCACAACTTGGTTGGCCAGCCCCAATACTGTGATATAGATGAACCCCAGCTTGCTAAAATCCTGGATGGGAGGCGCGTTGGGGAGAGGAGGGGCAGTAGGAATCTCCTTCATTGCTGGTGGCAGATCCAGGTGATGGAGATGGAAATACTCCAGGTCAAGGGTGCAGGGTGGTTTGGCAAAGACAACAGGAGTATAACCAGGAGGATATGAATATGCAAGTTTGTATTGAGTAGTGGATTCACAAATGGTTGCAAAGAGAATAATTAAATTTGAGCAAAAATAGACAATTCCTGTAATAAGATAATAATTTCTAGGCATAAACTTGCTTTATTAAGATGTCAACAGTGAGGAGGGCTTCTCCCCCTCACTATTTATACTTACTGAAGATTCTGTTGCCTTTTGTGCCACCAGAGAACTGATGGCATGATTTGGAGTTGGATTTACAATTTTAACCGGAATTTGCGTGCTTGGGCAAGAGGGTGAGATCTCATTGGCTGCTATAACATGAACCTTTTGAAATTTGCAGCATGCCAAGTTGCTACAGTTATTTTTAGCTCCCACAATGAATCAATTGTCTGATTGCACAATCAAAAAATCCCGCTCCTGATGTGCCATTTCCTGATAGGTGAGTGGCCCAAATTTGATAACAGGTTCAAAGCCAGAGATTTGAGGCTTGTTTGCCTCTCAAATCCTGGGCCATTTGCTAGTCAAAAGGGGGGTATTTTGCCGTGGAAGGTGCTTTGTGTGGGTTTCCACGCTGCATGTTTAATCAACTCTAGTGAGACCAGCTGACTTTCCAGGGCAATCTGGGCCCTGACAGTGGAAAGCATTGTCAAATGCCTTCCTAGAAGGAAAACACCCTCTTTCTGACCGTGAATGGCCAGGGGTTTGCAAGGCCCACATGCCGCAAAACCCTGGAACCAAAAATAAACACAAAATTGGGCCTCTTTGCTATTGGGAAACAGTAAATTAGAAAAGAATTTCTTGATTGCTCTTGGGTCCTAATAATAGCTGTGGCACCTTGGCATGCTGCATCCAAACCCATGACCATGAAGAAATAGCCAATGCCCTTCCCTCCCCAGGTCTCAGTGTGTGAATTTCAAGCCATTTTGCAAGTATCACTGAAAATGATGCCACCAGGCCTCTGGTGGCACAAAAGGCTAAGTATTTCTCAGTAAGTATAAGTAGTGGGGGGAGAAGCCTTCATCACTGTTGACATCTTGAAATAAATAGCTTTATGCCCAGAACCCATTATTTTCTTGCAGAAATATATATTTTTGCACCAATATAATCATTATGTTTGCATCTATGTGAATCTACTACACAATACACAATACACCTGTGCCTATCCTTTTCTCCTGGCTCTGATCCTATCCATCCAGTTACACCACCTTTCTCCATCAACTTGGAGTTCTTCCGCCCTCACCACCTGG
Organism: Entomophthora muscae; assembly: GCA_014839935.2. Taxonomy (NCBI): domain Eukaryota; kingdom Fungi; phylum Entomophthoromycota; class Entomophthoromycetes; order Entomophthorales; family Entomophthoraceae; genus Entomophthora; species Entomophthora muscae. The sequence goes on from QTSX02004309.1 coordinate 8,019, forward strand.
ATCTTCATCCTGGCCATTCTAAAGGCCCAATTCTGACTATCATAAAAGAAATCCCCTCCACTCCCCCTTTGTCCAGTGCGCCTCCTGCCCAAGACTTCAGTAAGTTAGGGTTGTATACATTACAGTATTGGGACTGGCCAACCAGGTTGTCCCCCATACTGAAAGTAGGTGCCCCTTAGCCACTTCTGTGTCTTATATATTCAGGATCACATTAATTGTGTACATGCTTTCCAGGCCCATCCTGCATCCCCTGTGGGAGCCCAGCTAGACTCTGATATGGGCTTTGACACATTCTCTCTTGGGGGTCAGAGGGGGAGTAGATGAAGTGAGAGTTGTGAGGGATTGGAATAGTTTCCTCAGGCTTGGGTGAAGGTGTAAGGGTCTTGGAAGCTGTTTTAGCCTCATAGGGCTGCTTCTTGGGGGGTGCCCTTGCCCTTGGAAGCCTTGGGTGTAGCTTTTGTGGTGAGCTTGGGAGGCATCCAAAAGTAAATCAATATCAAAATATGAGCAATTTGAAGGTTGTTTTAAAGGGAAATGTGAATGGTTTTTATATAAAATTAGTGAACATTTTTACATAGAATCTTAGAGAAGGCTTAAAAATATATGCTATAAAAAAATTTAAGATTTTTCTATAAAAAATATTTTTTTACTAGTAGCACAAGTGTGCAAAACTTTGAGTTTTGAATGAAGACTTGCAGTCAAAACAACATATTTGAGATTTCATAATCAAGATGCTTTAGCTCAAAAAAAGCAATCCACATATTTTTATATTAAATTAATAAATCCATGATGGAGCTACCTCAACTGGACCAAATAGTAAAACTTGAATATCTCAAAAACTAGCTTATACAGCTGGGGTTGATAAGTACCCAGCTGTTTAGAGGAAATCAAAAATACCTATTGTTGAGTATATACTTCTGGGAAGCATAATAAACAAGATAAAGGGGAAAATCAAGAAGAGAATGATACTTTATTGGATATGAATATAGGGTATTATATAGTATCATGATAGGCCACATACTGTCCATGTACATCATGGTAGTCATGAGACTTATCCAAGTGATTGTTCCTCTTAAGTCACAAGGCTTGTTAAGTTGTGTTCCGCTTAGGATTTGAAATTTTCGATCTCCATAATAGATGGCCAAATGATAGTAGTGCCATCAACTTATTGATCAGTTGGGGAATCATTTGGCAAGTCACTTGAGGAAATTAATTTCCCAAGAGGGAGCAATCAAAGATGTTGCAACATCTCCCCCTGGGGTGCTAGAAGGTGGAACCTTAGGAATTTTCTTGAGAGTATCAGGGATACAGGCTTGTTATTGATCCAGTTTGGCGTTGGGTACAGGGAGCCAGGAGTTATGTTGTGCTGTTCTTGCCTCACATAGGCAGAGGCAATCATGGTGCATATGTTTGAGTTCTTTTTGAGTTCCAATACCTTTGATAAGGTAATTATTGTTGGGCTTGACTTCCATGACAATTCCAGCCACTGTAACCCTGGATCCAACTTGTGCATGTTATGATTGACAACCCATACCTTGTCCCCAACTTGGAAGCGTTCTTGTTATAGTGGGATTGCTTCTCTCTCAACTCTTTTCTTCTCCATGTCTTCTTTTCCTTTCTAGCCTGTTTTACACCAGGGTCACTGTTGTCTGGTACCTTCTTGGGTAGAGATAAATGTGGTTCTCTGGTAGTACTAATAAGGGCGGGGTTTGCCCATAGACAATTTCATGCAGGCTTCTGTCTGTATTACAGTAGATTTGGGTTCTACACACCATGGCTACTGTTGGTAACATGTCAGCCCAGATTTTTGAATTTTTAGCATATAAATGACTGAGGGCTTCTACTAGCAAGCCATTTAGTTGTTCTATTCTTTCATTTGCTTGTCAGTGATAGGGACTGGTTATGGTTTGTTTTATTACATTCTTGGCAAGTTATATATTGGTGTCAATATCTTTAAGTTCAGTGCATCCATCTGTGATTAAGAGATCAGGTTTTCCAAACTTAGCTATGATTTCCTTGCCAATGAATTGTCTCACGCCATTGCCTTTGTGCTCTTTTGTGGCTTGTGCTACGGGCCATCTGGTTGCATAATTGATGGCTGTGATAATGTACTTCTTGCCTTTGCTTTCACCAGGAATAGGTCTCACAATATCTAATGACCATACCTTGAAGGGCTCTGTGGTGGGTACAGGTACCACTGATTTGGGTGGAGATTTGGTTTGGACGTACTTTTCACAGACCTTGCATTGTTCTAGTACTTCTCTGATATCATCTAGCATGTTGGGCCACCAGTAGCAAGTCTTGAGATATTCATGCAAGTTTCTGCTACGGGGGTGTCCCAAGTCTCTGTGATAACGGAGGATTGTGTCAATCTTTTGTGTTGACAAGACGTAGGGTATAGTGTCACCACTTGGAAGTATTTGGTGTAGTGTATCATATACGTTTTTGAACAGATGTTTGTTCTTGAGGAATTTCTATTTGATGTCCATTGGTGTGCCAGGTGGGAACCCTTCTTGGAGATTTTTCATGATTAACATGGGCTAATTGGGGTCCCCATTAGCACATAGGACATATTTACTGTGTAGCCTTGATAGGGCGTCTGCGGTAAGCATCTATTTGCCTGGTATGTATTCAATTTTTGTGAGGTACCTTTATATAAGACTCATTCATTCAGCTTGTCATCTTGATAGGTATTGTTGGGTTTTGAATAATATCAGTGACTTGTATTTGGTTAGCACTTTGAATGTTTGTGTGCCTTCCAGGTAATATTGCCACTTCATGAGACAGTGAGCAATAGCTGCTAGCTCCTTGTTGTGAATCAGATATCTTTCCTCACCATCAGACAGCTTTCTTGATTCATATGCTACAGGGAGAAAGTCCTTTTCTGAAGTTTGGATATGAAGTACTCCTATGGAGTAATTGGACATGTTGGTTTCTAGCTTGTATATTCCTTCTTGGTTTGGATATTGTAGGATGGGGGAAGTGACCATGTGCTCTTTTAGTTGTCAGAAATGCTGGTCTCATAGGGGTTTTAATACAAATTTGGTTACCTTGCCTGTGATTGCGGATAGGGGGCAGTCAAGGCACCTCAGTCAAGGGTAAATATCTTAACATAGGCTACCATGCCCAGGAAAAACAAAGCTCACTCTTATTCTGCGGTGCTGACATGTTAATTATGGCATGTATCTTTTCTGAGGCTGGTTTTATTCCATCTTTACTAATAATGTGTCTAAGGAATGGGATTTTGGACAAGAAGAAATCACATTTTGAAGGTTTGGCTGTGATTTGATTATCTTTGAGGGTGAAGAGGACTAGGCGGCCATCTTTCCAGTGTTGTTCTACAGTTGGACTGTATATAATTATGTTGTCTAGATAGATGATTGCTTTTTTCCAATGTGTTCCTTGAAGACCTTGTTCATGAAGGTCACAAAGGCGCTGGGAACGTTTTTCATACCAAAATTAAGAACCACACACTCAAAGGACAATATTTTGTTCTGAAAGTGGTTTTTGGTATATCTTCTGGTTTCACGCAAATTTAATGATAGCCTGCCATCAAGTCAATCTTTGTGAAGACTTGGGACCCTGTGGTGATCCACATGTGTACGGTTTGCAGGCGAGGATGAATTTGGCTTCAAATAAAGACAATATGCTAAAGAATGACAATGTGGGGTCAGAAAGCAACATTGTAAACTAGTAGGTAACATAGAGCTGCTAGGGGTAAGTGAGGTAAGCCTAGTAGGTAACTTGGTCTACTAGGAGAAGTGAGGTAAGCCTAGTAGGTGACTTGGTCTACTAGGAAAAGTGAGGTAACCCTAGTAGGTAACATGGTCTACTAGGGTAAGTAAGGGAGCCTAGTAGGTAACATAGTCTACTAGGGTAAGTAAGGCCTGGCTAGTAGGTAACAAAGGACTACCAGAGGCAGTTGTTGCCTCCACCCAGCAGAAGATGTTGGATGCTTTGGGCTATAGTACTTCATCTAGCAGGGTGGAGACTGAAATAGCAAGCAGGGAACTTTGTCTGTCTGAGGGGGAGAGTAAGTTTGGACCCCTGGCGGGTAACGCGGGCTGCCAGGGAGGGGAAGAGCTCTGAGGGCTCAATGTACCCTAATGCGCTTGCAGGAGGTCTGTGAGCAAGCACCCTGCCTAACGGACTGGCAGGATGTCCCTGTTTATGCCCCTATGAGAGCTTTGGGGAAACCCAAAGTGAGCATTGGAGGTTATAGGCATGCTCAGAGGTGTCACCAAGGTGGCTTGCTTGGGGAAGTAAGCTGCAGAACTTGGTGTGATCAGGCCTCTGGAAAGTAGAGCTGATTACTCTACAACTGAAAGCCCAGATTTCATCACCTGGGTGAGTAAAGACAACACATAGACATAGATTTATTGTTGAATGGCCTAAGTGGATTGCCACTTGCGAGGGCCCAGTCAAATGCCAGTTCAATGTAGACTCATGCCTGGGTCTACAAGTTCTGGTAATGGGGGCTGAGATAAAGAACCAAGGTGGTTCACAGAATCAGCAGAGAAAACTAGTAAGAGGGACTGTTTGGTCACAGTGAAGGCTAGTTGATGAACTGTTAATTCAGATTGAATGGAATGGATCAATATGGTTCAATGTTTTAAAGGAACAAATGAAGTTCCTAGTGTGGAACTGGTTAAGGATAAGCAGAAGGACAAGAAGACAGGATGAAGGACTAGCAGATCATGGGGTAGGATGGCCAAAGGACAAGAAGTTGGTGCTGAAGAACTGAAGAGTTGAGAGGATGAACTAGCTGGACTGAATACAGAGGCTGGAAGAGCTGGTTTAGTGACTTTTGAGAAGAAATTTGGATATAAAGAAGCAGTTAAAGAATGATTGAATACTGCCTGATTATAATTAAAAAAGGATTAAAAATTATATAATAGAAAAGAAAGAGGAGGAAAAATAACCTATAGTTTATTAGAACTATATGTTATTTTTAGGAAAAAGATGAAAGAGAAAAAGGCCCAGAAAGAAGCTGGAAGAAGAACGGAGAAACTGTGAGAGCAAAAGAGCAAATTTCGCCAAGAACAACTAGGGGAGCAAAAGGACAAGCAACAGGCAGGTTCAAGGATGCAAAACGTTGACGGAAACACAGAGAAATGCAGAGAAACGTTGAAAAATCAAAGGATCAAAAATTGCCTAAGTAAAACATATGTGGAAGCACTCAAGATTTGCCGGGGAAACGTGACATGAATTACAGCAAAACCGTTTGAAACGCGGAGCAGTGGTTTACCCAGAGCAGGGCAACTTGGAGTTTGAACCAGGTTCAGGAACAGGTCATCTGGATAAACTGTTTTGGATAAACTGTTGAAGCAAGGCATTTGATTGGCTGCAACCCGGAGCCTACTTAATCAGGTTTTTAAGGGCTTTAACTTGAGAGTTAAAGCCTAAAAAATGGGGAGCAGAAGCGGAAAATTCAGGGCTTTCATTGGCTGAAGTAAGTTTGAAAGTTTAATATATTATAGAAGAAGAAAAACAGGATAGTTTAAGCTTTAAAGAACCAGAGTTCTAAGAGAGGATTTTGGTCTGAAACAAGGGGCTATAAAAGGAAGAGCTATCTGAGACTCTTCAGGGACTGGATCAAGTGGATTAAAAAGGCCACCAAAGCTACAGAAGGAGCAGGAGACCGAGGATAGGAAGCCAGAGCCAAGTCAGACCACAGGAGCTTAAGATTAAGACGACAGAGCCCACAACCAAAGTGCCAGAGCCCAAGGCCAAAGCAAAGGAGCCCAAGATCAAGGAGCAGGAGTCAAAGACCAAGTACCAGGAGTCCAAGATATTGTTAAAGGACTCCAAGTTTTGGCACAAACCCTTCCTTATTCCCTACCCAAAGGCAATATCTCAGAAGGTTTCTAAGGGGATCTTCCTTCTGACAGAGAATAAAGTGCCTATTACGACCCCTATCTGATTTTCCTGTGTAAAAAGAGTATATAAGTCTCATGAGTCAATTGCCCTATATTTTCTATCCTAGCCCAGGGAATGAGGAATCATACTGCCTAGGGTGCAGGAAGTTTGCCTCTAGTAAATCTGCCCAGAAGGAGTGGGAGAAGGTGACCAGGCATTTGGAGATGTCAAATAGAGGAAGAGAGTTCATTGGAGAAGAATTTGCAAGACTACTCCAGGATTGGTATCAGCCTACAGGCGGGCTGGCGCCTGCTGAAGTCCAGCTATACGGTGGAGACGCTTGCTTGGTGATTGGAAAGGTACTTGAGGAGTTTGCTCTTATGCAAGCCAAGTATAAGCTTCTCACCAACCCTTCCCCCCTGTTGGAAAATGACGACTCCTCCAAGCCGGTCCCTGGCTACGACCCAGGACACACTATGGGGACTGGTGACCAGGAACCCCACAGACCCCCAGGGCATCAAAGAGGTTATTGATCAGAGGTAGTGGATACCTGTTCTTAATTTTAATCCCGTTGAGTGCCCTGTAGTCTGTGACTAGTTGGAGTCCTCCATCTTTCTTTGTGTTACAAAAGTAACAGTTTTGAGGCCCCGGGCGGGAATCAAACCCGCTCCTAGTTGCCAGGCGGGGCTAGCGGGCTGGGGAGATTTTCCTGCACCTGGATTTGCTTTGAAAAGCAAGAATCCATGTGCGGGAACCATTTCTGCCCTGTTAGCAGCTGTTGGGCTCATTCTGGGCCCCAAAAGCTACGCTCAAGCCTTGATGAGTTTGGCTGGGCCTGGGCAGGCTAATTTTAGCTGTCCAGTAAGCCCAGTTCAAGCCCACCCTCCATCAAGTTATTTGTGGTTCCCAATTGGGAACCCATTTTTTAATCAAGTTTCTTTGCCTCAAGAATGCCTGCAAAGTCAGTCCAAAAACGGTGACCGGATTGGAAAAAACCCCATGACTCCTGAAGCCAAACCTTTCAGAACCAATGACCAGCCAAGCCAAGATAGACCACCAAGAAGCCAAAAAACTGTTCCTGAAAACCCCAAAAATAACCATGAAGCAGCCAACCAAATATCAGAACTTGAGATGCCAATCCTTGCCACACATTTAGCACCAGAAGAATGCCCAGAGGCATTTGCAGGTGAGTAAGTATATAAATCAGAAGCACCTGAAAAAGTTCTGTATCATCATCCTTACCAATAAAGGTTTTTATGAATCTTTGTGTGACAGAAATCACTGGATAATATGAAGCTGTTTCTAAATGATGGGGAATTACCACCCAAATCCACATAGAATTGATGATTAACCACCAATGCGGCTTTAAATATCTTTTTGTGAAATTTCCAATTGTAACTCCAGGATTAAGTAGAACAATCAATCCTAACCAGAGTAAACCAAGATAAATGACCTGGGAAAGCATCAATGCATCTTCAGCGTAGAATTCTGGGCATTGAGAAGTGACACAACTTTCATTTTCCAGAATGGGGGGAGGAGCTACAAAATTGGCTGGCATGAAATCAAAAATTTGCGGCGCCAACAACAAAGTTCCAGATGCTGGGCCCCATCTTCCTGAAATGATTCTGTTCAGAATCAGATTGTACAGGATATACTGCAACAACCCAAGCACAGGATGAATTTTTAAAATTTAAAATTAGAACTTGGGATAATTGATTTTTATTGAGTAAATTTAGAAGGACTCAACTCTTAGAGTTGAAACAGGGAAAATTATTCAATATATATCAGAAAAATTGACTAAGCAATACCACCTGAGTCTTGATCTCCTATTCCTTTGGCATCTTCAAGTAAGTATCTAGTCCAGGTTGCAAAGAACCCTTGTGTGACCAGTTTCTGACAACCATGCTGATTAATGAGCTTATATTGGGTGACCCTCATATTACGTCAATTTATCAACATCAGTTTAAAAGGGGGAGCTGGTTTCAGCTGGCATACTGGAGCAGCTGTGACCCATTTTCAATTGACTGTTTGGTTTAAATCCGTTAACTTGGTCAATTTTGATACAGGTTTTCTGGCCTTCTGTGCCTTCTTACTTGGACGGACAATACCCAGCATTATGGAACCTACCGTGACACTTTGGTTCACCAATCTGTTTCCATACTTGTCTTTGATACTCTTCTATCTGCAAACACCAAAGCTTCAGTACCCACCCACTGGGATAGATAGCCAGACTCCAGTTGACAAAACCAAAGCCTTTGACTACTACTGTCCACCTAATGCACCATTTGGCCCTGTGCATTTCGCTGAGTATCCCCCAAATCCTGACCACAAACCCTGGACCTTGGAAGACTTGCAGTGGTACACACCCCCAAACGCCCCCAAGGAACCATACCAAATTGTCTGTGACGGCAAAGCAATCACCATTATTGTGTTCTGAGGCGCGGCACAGACACACAACAGAAAATCCTAACCTTAGGATTGGATTTGTACTAAGTCTCAGTTAGATGACTAGGGAAGGCAATGGTGTTTACCTTGCAGCCCTGGATGAATAATCTCTACTAGGTGTGGCTAGAGAGAGGCGCAGAAGTACAGAAGACACAAAGACAAAAATGTGAATAGAACTTAATTTTATTGGTGAATAAGGAAATGGAATATATAGTGGTTGAGAATATCACAAAACACTACCAGGACGGTAGGATTGCTTGCCACAAGCATGAGTGGGGCAAGTGAGTTGCGCAGAGTCAGGAAACCAAACAAGCATATTTCCTGATGTAGTAACCAGTTCATTTTGAGAGTCAAAAGCAAAAGCGAGAGATTTGTCTTCAGAATGGCCCACCAAAGGCAAAATCAAAACATGGTGAATGCCGTTATTCACAACATTGCCCCCTTCTAGATTGGCCTTAGGGGGGTGATAATTGCAGAGGAACTTGGCGTGTACACAAGCAAAAGGGCAACCACTGGAGAGGAGCTTTACAGTGTACTCAGACTCTTGTTTGAAAGTCACCTCTAAAGGACCAATCCACAGTGAGTCCAGCTTTTGCGCGCGCGCCCACCCACACGGTGTTGGTAGTACAGGACATGGTCACCAACATCAAACTCAGGCAGGGGGAGCGCCCAGCGTTGTTGGGAGAGAGCTCAAGCATCTTAGTCTTATATGCGGAAGTGTAGGCAGAGGTTTGTATATCAATGATGTGGTTGACTAACTCTTTGATGTAGTTGTCAGGATTCATGGCCTTATCAGAGGAGAGTAGGGGAACCCCCAAGAGCGACAGAGTGGTGGCTTCACACCCATACAACATGGCAAAGGGGGAGTACCCTGTGACCCAATGTTGGCTCAGACAATAGGCAAAGAGTGCAGCAGGTAAGTATAGATCCCAATTGGCAGCGTCAGAGTAGGTGAGCTTCCTCATGATAGAAACCAGTGTCAAGTTAGCACGCTCAACTGCCCCATTAGTGGAAGGATTATAGGGGGCAGAGAAAGACTGATGAGTTCCTAGAGCTTCAACAACAGAGGTTACAAGTTTGGCATTGAAGTTGGTTCCGTTGTCTGATAACAGCACTTGAGGACAGCCATGGCGGTAGAAAACATCCTGCAGCAGGAAGGCAGCGGTAGTCTTAGCAGTGATGTCTTTAGTAGGGAGAGCTTCTACCCACTTGCTGAAGTGGTCAACGGCAATCAGGCTAAAGCAGCATCCGGAGCGTGAGCGGGGGAGAGGACCTACAGCATCAATGCTGACAGTGTGAAAGGCATGTTGAGGGGAGACCAATTTGAACTCATGGGAAGCAGCTTGTGGTCTCTGAAGTTGGCAGTCATGGCAACTAGCTATGACATCTGGGAGCAACAGGCAAAGATTCTCCCAGAAGTAATTCTTCTGAAGCCAGTCAAAGGTCTTGGCAATGCCTCCATGGCCAGTTTCTTTATGAGCTTGTAACACCAAGGAGAGGCAAAGACTAGGGCACATGTATGGTAGGTATTGACCCCACACCTTCTTGAAGAGTTGGTTGTCGAGTATGAGGGTGTCTTCAGACAATTTGGACAGGGCAAGTTGAACCTCTACTGCCTCACTTTCCCAGGAAGAAGGGTAGCCAATTAGCTTGTACAGGCGGTCTGCCTCAGCAGGATGTAGGGCAAGGATGGGCATTTGGGACAATCCATCAGCGTTCTGATGTTGAATCCCGGGGCAATGGAGCACAGTGAAGTCATAACCTTGCAGGCGGAGGGCCCATCTGGCTAAGCGTCCTTCAGGCTCCTTAAGTTGTTGTAACCATTTGAGCAAAGCGTGGTCAGTGACAACAGTGAAATAGGTACCATACATGTAGTGGCGGAATTTGTTTGACTGCATGCAGCACAGCAAGACACTCCTTCTCTGTAACCCTATAATTCTTTTCATGCTTATTGAGCACATGGGAAGTATAGGCTACAGGGTGGTCCACAACTTCATTGTCAAGCTGAGCCAAGATAGCCCCAATAGCAAGGTCACTAGCATCAGTGTACAAGATGAATTCCTTACTGTAATTGGGGTACACTAAAATGGGTGCTTCTTTGAGTTTCTGCTTTAGAGTCTCAAAGGCTTGCTGTTGGCTGGCGGTCCATTCAAAAGGGAAATTACACAATAGTTGGACCAGAGGTTTGCTAGTATCAGCAAAGTCAGGAATGAATTGTCTATAGTAACCTATCATGCCCAGAAAGACTTGTACTTCTTGGAGGTTGGTGGGCAGAAGCATTTTGTCTATGGCTTCAACCTTCTTGGTCATTGGACAAATCCCTGTTTGGGTTACTTCATGGCCCAGGAATTCAAGATGCTCTTTGAAGAAAGCACACTTAGAGGGCTTTAGCTTGAGGCCAGCTTCTCAGATCTTTATGAACACTTCTTTAAGATGGGCTAGGTGATCAGTGAAAGTTGCGCTGAAGACTGTTATATCATCTAGGTAGACTAAGACACACAATAACTTCAAGTCACGCAGGATGGAGTCCATGGCCCTCTGGAAAGTTGCCGGGGCATTACAGAGCCCTTTCAGCATGAAGGTAGGTTCAACCAATCCTTCTGATGTGATGAGTGCAGCCTTCTGACAGTCTTTAGGAGAGAGGTCAACTTGCCAGTAACCAGATGCCAAATCCATGGCAGAGAAAAACTTAGAACCTCCAAGACGTCAAAGAGTGTCATCAATACGCAGTAAGGGATAAGAATCTTTCTTGGTTAGAGAATTCAACCTCCAATAGTCCATCACAATCTGGTGGCCCCCATCCTTTTTCTTTAAGATGAGCAGAGGAGAAGCCCAGGGGCTTTGAGAGGGAGCTAGCAGTCCAGCATCCAGCAGTTGTTTGAGCTCCTTAGAAACCTGCGCATCTTCCACTTGGCTGTGGTGGTATGGCTTGGCACAAAAGGAGGGAGCATCTCCTATGTCAACCTGATGAATCACACCTTTGGCCAGCCTATAATCAGTGCTATCTTTAGCAAAGATGTCTGAGAATTGGTCTAGTAAATCAAGCACTTCTTTTTGTTGAACCAGGGATAACTGAGGGAAGTCTTGGGCAGTGAACAGAGATAGGACTTGAGGCTCGTCTTCAGGTAGGTTAAAGTCTTGAAACGTTCCAAAATGGTGAAGAGACAAGACGTCAGGGGCATTTAACATCCTTCTGTAACCAACAACCTGTCCTCTGGATACAGTCATAGGAAGCGCGGTAAGGTTGGCAACTAGTAATTGAACAGGATCCTTGTGGGAAATGTCCAGAATTCCAGGACAAAGGTAAGGCTTGTTACACCCCAGCAAAGGAGGGGAGTACAGCTCTAAGAAAGTCCGTTCAGGTAGTTCATATGACATCTAAGAGTCTAGAATATCCTGAGAGCCTGGAGGGATGGTGATAGCAGACGTGGCCATGAGAGAGATCCCTCATATGCAGGGCAAGCCATGGGAGGACACTTCATGTTGGTGGAATGGGTTTGGTATTTTAGGGTGAAAACCCCAGTGGGGTACTCCAGAGTACATGTCTTTAAACATTTACCAGGAACTTTGATTGGCTCCTCAAAGATCAGAGGGACTTTGTACTCTAGGAAAAAAAGATAGCCATCCTTTAGATTGATGATCCCATTATATTCCTGAAGGAACTGGGTACCAACCAAAAGGTCATAGCTCTCATTTTCTAGAACAACAGCCGGTGCAGCCAACAGGGGTTTACCAAATTGCATTGGAAAGGCAGAGTACGCACCAATGGTGCACAGCATGGAGAGCCCAGCGGTGCCATAGGATTGATGGTAGTTGAGATCAGGGGCCAGCTTAAGTTTCTTCACCAATTTAGAAGAAACAACGTTGACAGGAGAACCGGTGTCCAGGACAGCTTTGATCTTGACCTTCTGGATAGATATCTCTACTCGGGTGGTGGTGCGTCCAAAGGGTGGCAGAACAGCCAAGATATCCTGCGCCTCAGCTAGTTCCTTGCCCCTTTCTCAATCATGTATTGTAGTCCCAGAAACTCCTTATATACAGTTTGGGGAGGGATTGAGACAGATACATTCTTGAAAACGGCGTCTGCGACTTCAGCAGCTTCCTCTGATGATTCCACTAATACAGAGGACTGTTTTGCCTGATTAAGATAAGGACAGGAGACAACCGCTTTGGCCTCAGACAAGGGCTTGGAGGTAGTTGTAGTCTTCCCAGATTGTAGCTTGTAGGGAACTGCAATAGTCTCAGGGACGGCAAGAACAGAATACCTGTATGCATCAGGGTCTTCAACATCAGATTCATCCACATCAGAATCATCAGAAATGTCATGGAACAGAAGGGGTTTAGGAGGATCTTCATCATCAGCAGGCTCAGAGTCAGTAGCAGGCAGAGGTGTAGAAGAAGACTGGAAATAATTGTCAACCGAGAGCGTCTCCGCCTCTAGGTTGACTGTTCTTTTCCCGACTGATCCTTGGGATCAGCTCCTTCAACCTGCAGATTGGTGCAGACGCGAGCGTGGTGGCCTATCTGACCGCAGTTGTGGCAACCCTGACGTTGAGGAGGATTTTTTGAGTTCATGGTGAGGATACAAGGACCACAAGAAGAGGATCCAGAGTTGGAAGCAGCACAACTCTCCTGATTAACTGGCCCAGAATGGGTAAGATGCATGTCTTGTAGCAGTGTCTTTATACTTTTCATGGAGGACATCATAGCCTTGTGGGCCTTGAAATGAAGGCACAGGAGTTGATTCACCTTGAGGGCTTGGGCGCAGGCCATATACGCTTCATGCGCCGTCAATTGTCTGCTTGTTATTAATTGTTGTCCCTCCATGTAAAATCTGTCTGTGAATTCAGCTAACGTCTCTTTGGGCTTGAATGATATGTGCATGAAGGCATCCTTTTTCACCTCCAGGCTAAGATCACCACCAAACTTGTCAATCAGGAGCTGTTTCATGTCTTCCCAAGTCTCAATGGTGGGTAGCTCAGGTACCACCACCTCTTGGAAAGTTGGGTGTAAACAGGTCAGAATATGTTCCTTTTTAACCTCATCTGATGCTCGTCTCATGGCAGTCTCATAAATAGTTAAGAAAGCTGCAATAGTCGAGGTTTTGGGATTAAAGACTTGCTTAAAAGTAGGCTTGAAGTGTGCCTCGGGAGCTGGACCACTATTGCTGCTATTGAGTACATTTATGTGTGGGGAGAACTCAGCTTCAGATTTGGAGGGGGGTTGTCTAGCCCTTAGTTGTCAAACACTTTCTTCAAGGGTTGTCAGAGTCTCGGTAGTTCTGGCACCCATAGTATTGGCTAGAGTGGTCTGTTGTTCAGTAACATCTAGTTGTTGTCCTTGGGTAGTGACAACAGTGGAGAGCTCATCCAGTCGCAAAGTAAGGGATGGCCCCACTGACAGGCAGGGGGCAAATCTGTTGTTTACTGAATTTATCAGCTCACTCATCTCCTTTACGTCTCTGTCCAACTCAGTCTGATCTCGTTTCAAATGGTCCACCTCATTAGCTAGGGCAATCAACTCCCTAGCGCAGTGGATTTGAGGAGCCCTCGCCAAACTAGGACAACATCCATCTTCCTTGTTAACCCCAAGTGGACTAGCAGCAGCCGTCACTACCTCACGTAAAGCAGCAGCTTCCTGCTGTAGTTCAGCAACCTGAGCAGTCAGCGCAAGAACCTGGGGGTCAGGTTGAGGCGTTTTAGTAGGATGTCCTTGGCTACAAGTGGAAGCGCGTAATTCTTGGATGGCCTCCCAGATCCTCTGCTCTCTATCCACCATATCATCAGCAGGAGAAGAAGGCAGGGCATCAGGTTTGGGAGTAGACAGCTCATTCACCTGACTCTGAAGATTGGCAATAGCAGCAGCAGTGGTAGCTCTCTCTTGATCAAATTCTGCTCTGAGTTCATTTAGACCTTGGGCGGCAAGGTCAGCTACCTGTTGCAATTGCTCAAAGGAATAGGCACTGAATGCATTGAGCTGTTACACTAGGCGTTCAAATTTGGTGAGGTAAGTGTTTAGGGTGGAGTCTACTTGAGTTTGCCAGGGTTGTTCTAACTGATGAAACTCATGTAGCCGCTCCCTAACGTACTCAGGGATGAACTGGCGCATTTTCTTGATGGAATTGACTAAACGTGTTTGAGAGGTGACCAAATCATGCTGATTGTCAGACACCAGGGAGAACAGGGAATGAATCCATTGTTGGTAGGCGGCAAACAGGTCCCAATGATGGGTAACAGCTGCTTGTAGAGACGAGATCTCTTGAACGTGGAGTCCCAACACCATCTGGTGGTGGGCCAAGGCGGGCTGTACAAAGGATGACAGCAGGTGATCAGCGGAGCCAGCCGCTGATAGGAGATGTTGTGGAAACTGAGGGGCCACAATTAACTCATAGTATTTGGCACAGCTAAACTGTAGCTGAAGGCAAGGGATGGCCCCGTCCCGAGCTATCCCAAGGGCTACCGCCATGACTTGTTCCAAGTCAGGGGTACCCATAGGGTAAGCAACTAAGCGGGGACCATTCCCAAGGTTCAATACAGTGGGGACAATAGGCGGGTTGGCAATGTCTTCCTCAATAGGAGGGCTGGTAATTTCAGGCAAGGTTGACTCCCAAATAGGCGGAGGCAAGGGAACTGAAAACGTAGATGCAAAAGGGATAACCAAGGGGCTTACAGCCCCTGTAGTGAGCACCATTTTTGTTGTGTTCTGAGGCATGGCACAGACACACAACAGGAAATTCTAACCTTAGGATTGGATTTGCACTAAGTCTTGGTTAGATGACAGGGAAGGCAATTGTGTTTACCTTGCAGCCCTGGATGAATAATCTCTACTAGGTGTGGCTAGAGAGAGGCGCAGAAGTACAGAAGACACAAAGACAAAAATTTGAATAGAACTTAATTTTATTGGTGAATAAGGAAATGGAATATATAGTGGTTGAGAGTACCACAAAACACTACCAGGACGGTAGGATCACTTGCCACAAGCATGAGTGGGGCGAGTGAGTTGCGCAGAGTCAGGAAACCAAACAAGCATATTTCCTGATGTAGAAACCAGTTTATTTTGAGAGTCAAAAGCAAAAATGAGAGATTTGTCTTTGAAATGGCCCACCAAAGGCAAAATCAAAACATGGTGAATGCTGTTATTCACGATAACCATTTACCCTTTGATCTTCAACGGGAAATACAACAATCATGCTGTCTACCTGGTCCCCATGGAACCACCACTGACACCCAAACCAACCATCTCAACCCCATTCACTTCTGATGCCACTGGCCAGAGTAGTCAATTCCTGGGTGTGCTTTACCTAGCTCTCACAGGGTTGATTGATTCTGTCTAGCCAGCGGCCAGGCCTTGGGCTGTGGCTGGAAAGGCCATTTCCTACCTGGTAAAGTTAGGTCCCATTGTCTGGTGGGCCATGCCAGTACCGGCTTTGACTCCTACCTCACCTTCTGGAGCTCCATGATACTCCTGGTATCCTGACACTTTTCTACAAAGAAGACAGTGGCACCAGAAGGCAATTTAGAAGGTCTTATAAGTCCCTTTTCAAGTGCTTCATCAAGATATGCTTTTTGAGTATCATCTTCTTGTGGCGGTAATTGGTAAATAGGGCATGCTTTGGGGACACGTCCCTTGATATCAATTTTGTGTTGTATGTCCTGATTGGGCGGTAGTCCTGGTAGAGTTTCTTAGAAAAGGGAAAGGAATTCAACAACTAGCAGTGCTTGGATTGGGTCTCTCTCACGCCTGGTTTCTGTACTTTTAAAGTGGATAACTTCATACGTGCAGGTGTTCCAATTGATCTTGCTAGGATTGGCTTCCTCATCTGCTTCCATAATTTTCACAATTATGTGGTCCTTAATGAGTGTATCAAGATGAGTTGGGTAGACATGGTGGCACACCTCACCTTGTTGTATGGTGAGGGTAGCGCTATCCCAGTCAATATGAGATTTGGTCTTTCTCATCCAATAAAAACCAAGTATAACATCATATTTGGGGATTGGTACAATAGGGCCACTGAGCGTAGTCTGCACATCTCCAATTTGGGTGCGGAAAGGTTTTGCTTCCTTGGTGACTGGTGTGCTTTTATTGTCTGCCATGATAACTATTTTGATATTGCTCTGGACCATAGGTAGTTTCATGAGGTTGGCAAATTTCTTGTCAATGAGGGATTGGTCTGCTCCAGTCTCAAATAGTGCTGTGCCCTGATATCTGCAAAAGCAGAAATGATAAGTGAGGAGTTTATTACCTGTTTGGGCGGCAAACAGTAGAGGATTACTATATTTCACAAGTGACAAACTCCTATCAACTATACTTATTGAAAAGCCTCTACTACAAAACTCAAACCCCAGCATCTTGCGGGCTTCCAGCCTGCAGTTTTTTGGGCTCAAATCAGAACAGGATTTGACTTCAGAAAATCCTTTTAAGCTTGATGAACCAAATGTACCTACGCCAATACTCTCCACACTAAAGGTTCCTGATAAAACAGCCAATCAACGGGCAGGTCCAGCCACAGATCCCGGGATAACTCGGGCCCACGCAGAAGAGAAAACCAAGAACCTTCCCATAGAAGACGGGCCACCCAGAGGCAACCAATCCCACAACCTGACTAAGGAATTTGAGAATTCTCAGTTCAAACCAGCCAATTAAATAACCCCCGTGATTGATGCCACCAAAGACTGGGAAGACCTGGTAAGCAGGAAAACCTGGGCCGACAGAATTTGTGAAAGTTTTACCATGACAGATGGGCATACTTATACCCTGGGCTGCCAGGAAGATGCCCATCACCATCCTTGTAATAAAGTGACATGAACCTTTGGTTCAACCAGATCATACCATACTGGTTATTAGTTTTACTTCATTTACAGTCTACTCCTTGCGGCTCTGCACCCTGTGCTCACCTACCCCAAGAAACTGCGGACCAGCCGCCTGAACTTTACCATCCACCAGGAGCTCCCTTTGGCCCAGTACATTTCACTGAGTACCCACCCAACCCGGTGTATTCGGAGTTTACTCTGGAAGAGATCCTCATCCATGACCCCAAAGCTAGAACTAGAGAGACAGAAGTCCTTTATAGAGATGGCATCAAAATCACCTGTCCCCCTCTGCTATTCCGAGACAAGTATAATTTCCTGCCCGCATATTTGGTTCCAATGACACTGCCCCTCACCCCGCGGCCCAACCGCCCGCAAGAATCTGTTGCCACTAATGAATCCACTTCCACTCAGATATTTGGGGTGGTGTATATCACCCTCACTGTATTGATTGATTCTATGGTGCCTGTAAGCGGACCTTGGGCAGTCCTTGGAAAATTATTATCTTATATTGTAAAGTTAGCCACAATCCTGTGGTGGGCTCTCCCTGCTGGGCCTGTGGGCCGTCTGCCTGCAAGTTCTCAGGAACCCCCCTCAGGTTGGATCCCTGACACTATAGGGTACTTTGACATAGTGATTGAGTCCACCTCTTGGTCCCTGTACAAGTCTTGTAGAATGGGGGAGGGTGGCTCACCTAAACATTCCCCTGAGCTTTTCCCTCCTTGTTGGTATCTTCAGTGCTTGCCTGGTTAGTGTCACAGTAAGTTCCATAATGCTGGGGATTATTTGGCCGAGTAGAAAAGCTTGGAAAGCCAGAAATACTTTACCAAAACTGACTTATTTAACAGATTTGAATCAAATGGTTGATCAAAAATGGGTTACAGCTGCTCCAGTTTGCTGGTCAAATATGATCCCCCCCCATAAGTTGACGTTGATAAATTGATGTAATTTAATGGTCACCAGATATGAACTTGTTAATCAGCATGGTCATCAGAAGTTGGTCACTCAAGGGTTCTTTGCAACCTGGACTAGACACTCACTTGACAATGTGGAAGGAATAGGAGCCCAGGATCCAGGTGATATTGCTTAGTTGATTTTTGATATACATTGAATAATTTTCACTGTTTCAACTCTTAAGAGTTGAGTCTCCCAAAATTTACTCCATAAAAACCACATATTACCTGGTCCAACTCTACTTTTGAAAATGCATCCTGTAGTTGGATTGTTGCGCTGCATCCCCTACAATTTAATCCTTAGCCAGATTATTATGGGAAGATGGGGGCCTGCCATTGGTACTTTGTTGTTGTTGCCGCCAAATTTTAATTCAATGCCTGTCAATCTTGGAGCTGTTCCTACTCCCATCAAAGCTGAAACTCATGTGCCATCCCAATGTCCTGAATTTTATGCTGAAGACACTCTGATTCTCTTGCAGTCAATTTATCTAGGGCTTTTCTGGTTGGGGGGAATTATTTTACTTAACCCTAGTATCTCATTTGGAAATTTCACAAACCGGTATCTGAAGCTGCACTGGTGGTTAATCCTTAACTCTATGTGGATTTGGTGGATGATTCCCTCCACATAAGACAGCTTCTTATTATCCTGTGATTTCTGTCACAGTTAGCTTGAGCAGTGTGACTCCCATTTAGAGGATGGGTGTTATTGACCTGGTTGTTCTGCTTGTTAGGCCGAGGGTTTTACCTTGCTGTGGGACTCTCTTTTTGTTTGTTTGCTGCATTTAGGTTGTCAGATTTCTGTGCATCATGTTTTCCTTCCAAGAATACATCTTGAAGGTTCTTACAGCCTTTCATATCAAACTGACGTCCAATGTGTGTGAGGGGGCCATTGTAGAAATCTGATTGTGGTCCAGCTTTGTCAAAGTTTATGGTGTTGGGAGCTTGGTCATGTAGGTCTTTGTAGGCTACAATGTACTCTTCAATTGTTCCTGTAATTTTGAAATTTCTGAGTTCTGTTATGATCATCATGTTGGATTCCTTCACAGTGAACTTTTTGAGGAAGGCGGCTTTGAACATATCCCAGTCTTCACTGTGATTGGGACGTTGATTGAACCATTCACTTACAAATTGTGAGGCAGCCCCAGTGACATGAAAGGAAATTTCACTGGCCCAGAGTCTGTGGGGGTAGCCCACTTGTGTAAACTTGTTTTGTGTGCTTTGGATCCAGAGGTTGGTGTTCTCTTGGCGTAGCCCTGCATACGTCCCAATCTCTGCTGAGCGTAGCCGTTGGAATATGATGTTGGGTATTTCAGGTGTCTGCAAAATTGGAGTTAGCGGGGGTTCAGGAGTTACAAGTATTGAGGAGATTATATTGTTTGGTAGGGACAAGGATGTTGTTGAAGACAATAAAACCCGTAGGGACGTCCTGTCCTTCTTTGTAGTCTCTCTGGACTGTGGGGAGTACCATCTGCTGGATACTTTTCTTGATAGGGATTTTTTTAAGTTGTGCAGGTGTGGATAACCTACCTGTGCTACCACTGTTGTGTATATACTTCTGGGAAGTATAATAAACCAGATAAAGGGGAAATTAATAAGATAATGATACTTTATTGGATATGAATATATGATGATATATAATATCATGGGAAGCCACATACTGTCCATGCACATCATGGGGCTTATCCAAGTGATTATTCCTCTTAAGTCACAAGGCTTGTCCAAGTTGTGTTCCTCTTAGGATTTGAAATGTTTGATCCCTGTAATAGATGGTCAAATGATAGTAGTGCCACCAACTTATTGATCAGTTGGGGAATCATTTGGTGAGTCACTTGAGGAAATTAATTTCCCAAGAGGGAGCAATCAAAGATGTTGCAAAAATATTAAGTACTTTTTACATTTTTTGATATTTTATACCATAGTGGTTTTTGGCGTAGACTAATCCTTTTTAAAAGTGGAAAGCAAGCATTGAGATTGGGGAATCAATATAGTGTATTGTGGTGTCATATATAATTTCCCCTTATTTTTTCCTATTCATTGTGTGCATCAAATCAATTGGCAATATGAAACCTAGTGGAATTGAAATGATGGAAATCAAAATGGTGTAACTAACACTGTACATATTAAAACCACTAATGAAAATGTATATTGGGAAGATCCCTTTTAATGTATCCACATATAGATAAGGCATTAATTTCTTATATAAAAGGTGGGTTTTAATAGCAGTGTTGATCAATAGTAGGACTACCTAGTGGCATTGTTTCATGTTGTTCTCACTATTAGTGTCTTGGAGTAATACTATTGGAACATATTTGATAGAATAGAAGAGGCTTTGATTTAGTGTTGGTATAAGCTTATTTTATATGCGATAAATGTTGTAAATTGAGATGGTGTAAACACACCCCACATTAAGTATTTTCATATATGAATACAGTTAGCAGAATAGGGGTTTATTAATTTGACAAAATAGTGAAATCAAGATGCTGTTTTTCAAGACACTATACTTTAAATTTATAAGTGAAAATAAACTATTTTTATTATCTGGGATCTAATGTTCTAAATACAAAAAATGACATGTTAGAATTATTTCAAGATGACATGTGTCAAGAGGCCGTTTTTGAGAAGCTATAGCCTACTGTTATACCTATATATCTACATGGGTCTATACTAAGATGGCTTGAGATTACTCATGCTTAGGGATGCTTCGGCTCAGCCCCGGCTAGCTAACGGCTTTTGGCCGCTTTAGCTAAAGCGGAATTTTAATATATTTAAACATATTTAAATAAATCTTTGAAAATATAAGGTCAGGAGCCAAAAACTGGCCGCAGCTGCCCAAGGCTTGGCCGAAGCAGCCCTACTCATGCTGATACTCTACAACCTTGATTGTCGTTAAGATTAATTATAGCCATCCCTATTTGTCTGAGAAGCACACCCTTTTGGGAGAAGCTTCACGCAGCTGGGGGTTTGGATTATGGGGTTTTTGGTTTGATGGAGGTTGAAGGTCTGGCAGCCTGCGCAGGATCAAGTACGGGAAGAAGCTTCGAGGCGAGTACATATTCCACCTCTAGTTTGGATCGATCGTGGCTAGGTTGGATTCGTTAGCGCCCTGGATATCAAAAAATTTCTGGGCCTGGATCTAATCTTATAAAGCTCAACTGTTGGCGCTGGCCAGCCCTTGACCGATATTGGATGCTTAGAAGAATGCAGACTGAAGCTCCAGTTGACCTTGCGCCTATAGAACAATTTATATCCTTTTCGTCGCATATTTTCATTTTTTATGTCGCTCCTTAACTTTATATCACGAGGTTTCTAGTGGCTTCACTGATCAGGGGCTTGAAAAGGTTAACCGCATCCTCGATTTCTTGATCGATAGTCTTAATAACCATGTCGAAATAGAAGCTTCTCTGTTTCAGAATGTGTGCATCGAGCATATTTAAGTAGCTAATTGTTAAAGATTGTAGAGATTCACGAAAAAGTCGGAATCAGCCGCGAGAATGATGAGCAGAAGCATTTTTCTTGGAAGATATTTTGAAGCAAGTGCCATAATAGTTCACTTCTAATTGTTGGTTTAGTTTGAGAGGAAATCATGCGAACTCCTATCGCTGTGGCATAGATTCTCAAAGTCGCACCAAGAAACCCAGCCTGAAGTCGACGAGATATGCTTAACTTCGATCGTTCTATCCTGTAAAAATCTTCTTTTCATCAAGGTAAGCTTACCAGTTTACATCAAGGCTTAAATATATCCAAGAAAAAATATACCAATACTGAAGATTTAAGTGCAACTTATCCCAACCTAAAAGCTTGGAATGCTGTTTGCTTTGATTATCTCAGCTTTTTCAGTAAGGAACTTGGAACGGAACTCAAAGAAACCTTTCCTGGACATTTGGCGGCGTTTAGTAAGTTTACTTCAGTTGCCCTAATTTGACACCCAAGTTGCAACCTATGTTTTTCAATTATGTGAGCTATGCCACGATTTTGCCGAAGTAAAGCTCGCTTACACTGTTCTTAACCGTATTCTGGTTCTCAATGGCAAAGACCCCGACTTTCTCAAAAGTTTCAATGTAAACCGAGTTCAAAAGGCACATCTAACCTTTATTTCAGTTGGTTCAAGTAGCCCTTTCCATTTCTGCCAAAATGAAAGAAATCATCGAATACAATACGTTGCTGATGCCAAACCTTACACACAAGTCAACCGATCCAAACGCCAACTTTGAAAACTTATCCTTTTTTGGGTTTTACTTTTGCACTCTCCTGATCCTCACCAAAAATTGCTCTGAGAAAATCAAGACCTTGGCGAGTGTTGATGTCTTTGAGTTAGATCATACCGAATTCCTCTACAACATGCTTTACATCAATGGGTAAAAGATGAAAAGAAATTTTTAATCAAATAGGTGTTTGCATTCCCAACAACTCAACCCAAACCTATCTCTGCAAGGATCAATTGCATCTATCCATAAATTCAACAAGTACATCTTCTCCACCGAAGAAGTATCGCCAAGACTCTTATCCCGAGTGTTTAAAAATCTGGGGGATAGCCAACTAAACACCCAAGATCCTTTTTTTCTGCTGGGAAAGTTTTATTTACTAAGCAGCATCTTAAATTCGCTGACCTCCCAAAGCAATGACTTGAAGCTGTTGTTTACGCCTTCTTCAGATAATTCCTCGATATGTCTGCTTGAAGAGTTAACGTCAGCTCTATCTAAAATTCCACCAACAGTATGGCTAACTCCAGGGCTGGCTCTATTAACCAACATTTCCGGAGCAGTACAAAACGAGCCTCACTCTGTTTATTCTATGACGGTGCAAAACTTGACTTACAGCGCATGCATCCTGCAGGGGCAATTTGATGTATGGGAAAAAATGATGATCAAACAGTTCCTTTCATCAAATTCTCTTTTCTTTCTTTGCATATGTGAAGCGTGGTCGCATGTCTGGTGCTATTTGCCATACGCTGTTCAGAAATCTCAGCTAGAAAGCATTGTATATTTGGTAATGAAAATAGCGAATGTCACTGACGCCTGAAGCATTATTACTCCCAGCCCTGTGGGCAACTGTCCTTTCGCACAAGCACATTGGTGGCGAGATTTGCTGAGTCCTTTACAACCGAGCTCTTGGTATATATACGCCAGCTTTAAAACTAAGTGATTTAGGTTGATTGCTCAAACAAGCTACTGGCTGCCGCTAACGGATTCGTGGATAATCCCATGTTGCTTTTTTCTCTTTGTATGGTATATCCTCTCGGCAAATTCAAAAGTGACACGCTGACGGTAACATCCGAATCTCAGCTAATCGTTCAGAAAGCGACAAGTGTTATAGTGCAGAACTTCAAGTCGATACTAGCTTGTCCTAATCTGATTGTAAGCTATTTATATTCCTTCCCTTATCTTTCTAAGCTTCCAACTCTCCTCAGCCTCAAAGAACTATTCAAGCTAGCACCCACCGACAACTTCTTGGCCCCTCACTTCTCTCGCCACGTTACCATGTTCTTGCGGCACGTTCTGGTATCGAATTGCTCCTCTGATGAAAACGGATCAGGAGACCCTAAACTGGTTGTGGCAGCATATGAGCTGATCTCCGTAGCTCCACTTTCTTTGCTGGAGCCAGTAGCCATTGAGGTATGCTTGTTTGTGACACACTAAACATCTAGATTCTTGGTATCATCCACCAACACTTCAAAACTTCCTATTCAGTCATCATCCACAACTCAATCATCAATGTCCTTATACGATGCTCACTACTTCAATTCAACGACCAAACCCAAGTGAGTTCAATACAAATTAACTAAATTTAAGAAATCATTTTTACAATTCTCCAAAAACATCTTGCGCCGCTTTTTCGAAAACCATGATTGGGCCTCCTGTTTTGGCGCGAGCTGGGAACTGGTATAGCTGACTCAGGCCTTTGACATGCTAACATCCATAAGATCCATTCTCAAAGCTCTGGGGTGTATCCTGATATTCTCGCCAAAATCATAACCCCAGAGATAGAAGCAGCCATCACAGGTTCCTCTGAAATCGATATGCTCTTCCGCTCCATCAGCCAACAAAGCCACCCTCTAGATAAAGAGGTAAGCGTATTCTTGGCTCCTAATAACTTTGTCAAGTTTGCCCAGCTGTATGAATTCTTCACGGGCTGGCTAGCTTCTCACCCACCACCGAAATCCGACATTCCTTTGAAGTCACACGGAACAAGAACTTTGCCAAACAGACAATCACCATCAGATATAATTTCACAACTAGAAAAGTACATTGCAAGTAACATAACCTTTGACTCAGATATCAAACTGCGCCTTACTAACCTGGCTAATCTGATAAACAATAAAATAAACAAGTAGCTGCCACCTTCAGCATAATTAATCATAACATTCCTTAGTAACAAAATGCATCCCCTCACATTTCAGCAGATTACATATCTTTGGTGCAGCAGGTTTTCAAACATGTTGAGAGCTAATTTATTTGATGGCCGTCTGGAAATTACGAGAGCTGCCCAGAAACAACATCTCGGATAGTTTATAAACATCAATCGCACATTTTGCCATAACTGTTCAGATTTCCTGCACTCGACTTGGTATTTTGACTCCAATTCCAAATGCCACAATAGGTTTTAGAAACCGTGCAAAGTGGTTGACTCTTCTTACACTAAGTGTAATCTTTTAAACCCATCTGGCTTTATAAAATAACAAGAATATCAAATACTTCAATTGAGCGATAAAGGACTAGACCCCCATCATCGGGACATCGGAATGTCAACAAAACCTGACCATGGTTTTAGATGCATAACTCTAGATTCAATCCAGCCCTGATCATCAATCACCCCTACAGGTGACAGAATAAACCGCGATGGGAAATACATCTATCTACCAAGGTTTAACCCTGCCGTAGAATCTATAGAATCGGGATCACGGCAACAAAGACCAATTGCAAGCCGCCAGAAACCTGCAGGCCGTGGTACTTCATCATCCACCACGATGATATCCCAATTCTTCTAACATCAGGAAAGTCCAGGGGAACCTGCAACCTCGGTATAACCTGCAGCCCAGAAGAGCTTGTTGCGTTCATCAGAAGTATCAAGCCTTACCAGGCCCGCAGCCTGGAGGCAACAGGAAGCTGTCCCTACCTCCGGATAAAGCTTCATACCCGTGTTTATACCATAACATAGGGAAGCTATACCGTACAATGGTATTATTGCCTTTTGCTCTAAGCTAATCAGGTTGGTGATGGGGAAAGAATCTGGGGAAACAGCTACACTCCACTGTTAAGTCCAGAGGGGAACAGAATAATGACAAGCATCAGTCCTTATTCACATAGACTGGTATTAAGGCTGGCCCAGCTGCCCACATCGTTTCTGAAGTTAGCTGACAACGCTAAGATAGAGACATAAGTAGTATTTGTCAGGATTCTCCTTTATTCTTTACTGCTGCTAGTATATTCCAAGGATATCAACTTTATTTTTCTTTTCTAGTCCTTGGTTTCAATTCACTACATTTACACTCTTCAACACCCCTTCCCTTCATTCTCTGGCTTCTTCCGCTTAGTTCAATCTATATTAACGGTTAAATTCATCTTTCAAAGCTTACCTTTGATCCTTGGGCAATTTTTGAACCACAGACCTAAACGTTAGTTTTAATCAAGTCCGAAGTTGATTACCTTTCGCTTTTTGCTCGCTTACGCCAGCACTTTGGACCAGGTTTTTCCCGCTCTCTGCCGCTTTTGCTCTTCTTTGGCTTTCACCAAACAACCAACCGCTTTTCCGTTCTTGCTTCTTTATCTTCTGCATTAACTTCTTAAAGTTAAAATGCCCAAACACCATGTGTTTATGTTTTGTCCTCCAGTAAGCTCACTAACTACTTCTGGTTAGTTACCTTCCCCTTATTCAGTACCTCAAAACTCAGATTTGAAATAAAAGCCTGAGTTTAACTCAGTCTTGACTTAAGTTGAGATTTTTTTGACTTGCACCCCAAAAAGGTACTTGCTAGGTTTTGTGGCTTGTGTTTTCTTTTCTTAACTCTTGCATCTTCCCATCTTAGTTCCGTGATTCCATTTGATTATATTTTCCATCAGTTAGGCAATTTTTATAGTGGGACTCACACTTTGATTGCGGATAGTTTCAATCCACCAGCTAGTGGTGATCACTTTCCAGACTTAGAAGTTGACTTTTTAGCTAAGTTTCAGCCATTAAGACATGTCTTTATTTTGTTTTCTTTGGATTAATAAACCGCCTTGCCCCTACTTTACTTCATATAAGCTTTTAGGAGCCTTTGTCCAGTTATTGTTGCAAACCTTGCCTACCTTTCTATATTTGACAATATAAACATTATGGGTTAAAGGCTTTAGTTTACAACAATTCACCCCAAGCCTTCAGACCTTACAGTATTAAGGAGTTGCAGCAGGTGCCCCAGCCTTGGGGCAGATTTTGAAAGGAAGCTCGCTTGACAACTTCCACAGCATCAGTGTTTGTTCTAGACACGCTGTACAACTGAGCAGTCTAATCAAGCGGAGTCAGTTGTCTACCTGGGCCACTTGCCAGGGCTAGCTAGTCAGCAGACGGCTACTAGTTGGTGGAGGGGATTGTTTTGCTTAATCAGAGCTGCACTGATACAATAGGCTTGTTGGCCTTTTATCCTAAAGTGGTGGTCCTGGCGGCCCAATTCATGGTGGACTCTTCTCAGTACTATTCAGGTGATGGTCCATATGACAGATTTCCTGTTCTGGAATATAATTAAAGCTCAGAATAGTAATTAGTATAAGCGGCATATGTGGGAACCTTTTGAGATGGACTAGCTGACTGCACAATATCTGCATATCCCATCCATTAATCAGGAGCAGGGATTCTGTTGATACTTGGATGTGGCCTGGCCATTGACTATCAATCTTGCGGCCTGGTTGGCTGTGTGTTTATGCCACATCTGTCTGTAGGGCTGCACGCCCAAAAAATTTATGTTGGACTTGTTAATTAGCCAGTATCCCAAGACCCTGAAAAGACTACCCTGGATGTAAATCAGTTTATTTATCATGCTGCAGAGGCACCAAAGACACACAGGATACAGAAAGTAGAGGAAGCTTCAAATCAAATCTCACAAGGACAAGACAAAATACCCTTCACAAGCTGGATCATATTAGCATCCTAGAACAGGAAAGGATTGATCAAATGAAAGCCAGGCCTGTCTGATTTGGAAGCCAGGGTGATTTGTTGATTTCTGATCCTCCTCAAACAAGAACAATATTTTTTGGTGTGGCCTGAACTGTCTTCCAATAGCAATTAAATTAGCATCAACAGGACAAAGCCTCCCTTTTCAGCAACTTTCTATTGATATTTAAACTGGTCTTCATCAGCCATGAAAAAAACAAAGTGCTTGAGAAGTGATGGGCTGGGCAGGAAGGCAATGCAAAGGTATGAAGCTATATAAAGTCCCCATTTACACCCAGATCCTTGATGTAGCAATTGAGAAAACTGGCCTGCTCATGTCTCTCACCCAATTTGGCTCACACTGTTTGAACACTATCAGGTGACCACCACTGGATGTACTCCTCTGCTGATCTCTTCACAGGGCAACTGCCAAAATCTCCTTGTTGCATGGTGATTGGGTGTAAACTTGTCACCACTGGCAAGTTGAATTGGCTATTCATTAGGCTTTGGAGTGACACACCTGACAGTACTCTTGCCTGGATTATAGTTAGTGTTGTGGATCAACTGATTAGTATCTTGTGTAAGTCCAATGAACCTAAGCCTGAGATTCAGAGGAAGATGGGCGCAAAAGAAAATAGACCCCATATGGGCCATAATGGATTAGAGAGGATTCATGGCTCAGCACAATATCCCAAGTTCATATATAGGTCTTATATTAATATAACAAATGAAGAATTGATTAACACATTATATGTAAAAGGTTATGATACACACTAGGTAGTTGGTCTTTTACGTCCTAGCTTAGACTTTAGTAATTAGTGTTTGCTGTGACAACCAAGTTAAGAAATTAAACAACCAACTCTATACCAACTCATGACACTACATAATTCAAAAATGTAGTTTAAGCACTTCTGTCATCTAATAATCAATCTGTGATAGCAACAGTCAATCATAATAAAAGCTACATAGCCTCAAATCCAAAGGACTAGTTCATCTCAGGCTAAGTCCTAGAGGAAATTGTTACAGTCAATCAGTGCGGTATAAGCTGGGACAAAATCCCAAGCCAGCTAAATTTTTCCTGTTCCACAGCGCAGCATGAGCTCAATAGTTTCCTGAAAACAGGAACACTGGTAGAGAAAGGAGGCAGAAGATGTCACCCAAGCCATAGATAAAGGGAGTGGTCTATGATGAATAGATGTTTTATAGATAAAGTAGTTTTCAAACCTGTTGAGATAAACAAATATTAGCAAGTTCAGAATGCATAGGTTCAGTCACACGACAAGTTTCAAATCATTGGATCTAAATAGAAGCTAATCCCACAGAAAATGTGCGCTATTTGGCAAAAATTTCCATTCACACAAGAATCTATTCCAACTGGGGACAGATTTATAATGATTTAACAACAAGTGTACCAAACACTAGAACACATGGGTTTCAGTCACAGAACACATCTTAACGTTTTTTATGAACTCATGGAGCTCAGTCACAAAAGTTACAAACTCAATCCAACAACAAATCCCAATAGCAACTTAAACAGACAACAAAAATATATAATATCAAAACAAATGAGTGAACCTATAATACTCTCACCAGCTTGTCCTAATTAAGAATATAATCTAGGATAAAAAAAGGAAATAAATATTATGGGTGCCTGTTTTGGGATTAAAATTATTAAAAAGGTCAAATTTATCAAAACAATTATCATCAGTGCACATTTACAACCAAAAATAATTAATATGGAAATATAAAAATCTAATTTGAAATAAACGGTAGTGACTACAAGCTTTAATGCTACTATATATGGAGAGATAAAAATTATGACAAATAAATTGTATAGATAAACTGATTTTAATTTTATTTTATTTTATTTTTATATCAAAATGGAGGCTTCACAAAAACAGAGTAACAATGCAGCTGCTGTGCCGGCAACCTTCAGAATTAACTCATACAGAATGAAACATCCTCTATGTTGACAATTCTCAAAAATATTTTTCTTATTTTCAATATTACAGATTATTTTTTTCTTGATTAAATAATTGACACTGATAATAGAAGCAATGTTTGATTTTTATTTTGAGCTTTCAATTGAAATTATAAAAGATAAAGCAAAAATAATTTTTGGAATTGTTGACATGGAGGATGTTCCATTCTGGATGAGTTAATTCTGGAGGTTGCCGCTGTGCCCCATGGTTGTAGTTGCCCCTGCAGGTCAAATGACAGATTTAGTACATCACAAGTACCTACTCAGGAAGGAGACAGGAGAGGGGAGAATATTAGTGAGGTTGCACTTACACAACCAGTTCAAGTAGCTTGAGGTGTAAGGGCACAGAGAATAAACTCTAGGGTCCCCAAGCTCACCCAAAAATACACCAAGGTCGCCACCACCAAAACAGTAAATAATGTCACCACCAAGAGGGTGTCCTTTGTATATGATCATGTATACTGCTGTGGTGGTGTTACAGCTACTATCATGGAGAAGATGAAGCCTGTCCTTGACACTAGCTACAAGTCCTACATCAGCAATAATAAAGGGCAAAATGACATCAAGGAGCCACAGTATTTCCAAACAATAAAAGGGCATGAAGGTGCTGAAAAAGGTTGCTGCGTTCTGCAGCCAAGTGCCTATGCCCTGGGTTGTGACTGAGCCTGTGGAGTCACTTCCCAATAACAAAAAGATCATGAACCATTTCATCTTTAATGCCACCCACAAGACCTTTTTCAGGATTTTCAAGGAGATAAAGGACTACAAAAAGACCACAGCAATTGTTGGTATTTTGGAAAAATCTGCACACAGGCTCCACACTATCTACCTGAAAGCTGATGCTGTTCTACTTTTGGAGAAATCCAAGCATGAACCAATCCTTTTGATTAAGGAACACCTGTGGGCCATCCAACAGTGGATCAATAGAAACTGCCTTCTTGAACTAAAAAATATTCAGACAATGGTTGAGTCCACTTTTGGAATCAAGGCTTTGGTTTTCACTTGCTACTGCACTGTCAAGAGTTTAATATTCTCTTGGAAGAAACTCAGGGTATCTCTGTATAATTGGAATAGCCCAGAAAACGTCAAGTAACATAAAAAATACGCTGATGCAGTTACTGCTCTCAAGGAGAAGGGCTCAGTAAAGTTATTCTACATTGACAAGTCCTCTTTTGAATTGTCAATTCACAACAAGTATGGGTATGTCCCCAAAAGTGAAAAGAACAGCATTTCCTGGCGTGAGGCTGTCTGTTCTGTTGCCTACTCTATGATAGCTCTTCTTGGTCCCCTTGGCATTGAACTATATCAGATGAT
This sequence comes from Entomophthora muscae, assembly GCA_014839935.2. NCBI lineage: Eukaryota > Fungi > Entomophthoromycota > Entomophthoromycetes > Entomophthorales > Entomophthoraceae > Entomophthora > Entomophthora muscae. The sequence continues at coordinate 38,501 of QTSX02004309.1, forward strand.
CAGGGGTTCCCACAATAGTGGTACATTTCTTGAATTTCTCTGATTGGTTCAGGAGCACCTCCAAGTCACCAGTTGGGGTGTCACCAATGTTATTGCATTGGATAATGTTGGGCTCCACAAGGTGGCTGATATTCTAAACGAGTTCCCAGTGACTGAGCCTGGCATAGAAATTGGCTCCCAACAATTGGCTACAGCACCTTTACGCCTTCTATTCCTTCCCTCCTATTCCCCATTCCTCAATCCAATCAAGGAAGTTTTTGGGTGGCTTAATCAAGTTGTCAAGAAGAGGACACAATCTGGGCCAGATGATTTGTTCAATTTTCTGCAGGTCAGTGTTCATACCCTCCCAGCTGAGACTGTGGCTAAATTCTATAACTGCACTGATTTTTTTCCTTGTGTGCCTCTCCAAGAAGCCAATGAATTAAAGGCTTAGCAATTTCAAATATTTTATTCAGCATTTTATTTTTTAATATATGTTTTTATTTAGTTTAATTTGTATTGACATATTTCTGTGATTCTGATTGATATACTGACAGTTATAATTAAAATTAACAAAGCAAAGCCAAATGAATGAAATAATATATGTAAAACATTATTTTTTATTTAAGATGTATTTATTTGTTGTAGATTCATGATTTAAATATTTTTTATTTTAAAAGTAGACATATATAAGAGAGTAAAACTTTTATTTGACTTGAGGAGCTTTATTGGAGATGTGATTGGTGGAATTCCAGGACTTGTCTTTGAAATAAGATACAAATTTCTATTGTCAAAGCATACAGTAGTTTTTAAACCTGTTGAGATAAGCAAATATTAGTCAGTTTAGAACGCATAGTTTCAGCCACAAAACAAATTTCAACTGGAACCAGTTGAAGGTCAATTTACTCAATAAAGCTTCCATTTATCTAGGGCCAGAAAACAAAAACAGTCAATCACACAACAAAAATAAAGTCAAATATCAAATTCCAAAAATGAGATAGCAAACATAGGGAACATAAATTCATAACACACGCAATCCAGTCACTTACTGAAGCATTCTACATCAAGTTTGACAATGAGTGTGTGGCAAATATGATACAAACAGAGAATGCATGAGGTTCAGTCACAAAAGTGATGAGCTCAAACACAAAACAATTCATTTTTTTGAAAATATTGATTATTTTTGGGACTCAAAATAGAAATAGTGGATTTCAGGAGCAAGTCCACCAAAATATATTCAGGGAACTACAGTATTATTTTTAATGCATGCGCTTCTAAATTTGGACATTTATGCCTGAGAGAATGTCTCAAAAAGGAGCACTCATTTTAATAAAATTAATTTTCTAGAAATACTTTTTTGCTTTTCTGTTTTAATAGAATTTTTATTGCTTTTATTAGTATGATTTTTTCAAGTGAAAGTAACACTTAATGAAATAAGCCTGTTTAAAATAGGAGATGTCTTTGTTTGCAAATCAGCACACCAACTTGTGGTCAATCTAGCACCAGGTCACTGGGTTCTCTGGTGCTAGATTGACCCCAAGTTGGTGTGCCAATTTGCAAACAAAGACATCTCCTGATTTCAACAGGCTTATTTTATTAAGTTAAACTGGGTACAATAACTGAGGTGTGTCTGGTCTGAGCCAAGCACAAAGACACCACATGTACATCCATTCTGATTGGCTCAGTTGTTGGGATGTGTCCATTTTGATATAAAAATAAAATAAAATTAAAACAGTTTATCTATATAATTTATTTATTTTTATTTATCTCTCTATACTTTAAATTCAGAACCTAAACATAAAAATGCGGGATTGTCAAATCCTTGGTCCAAATTTTGAGTCATTTTGCATGAAACTCAGCTGAGTGAAAATTAAAATATTTAATAAAATCAACCATTTAATTTGCTTTTTTGTTTATTTAAATTGGAAAATTTTGAATCTCTTGAGCAGATAACTCAACTAATAAAAAACAAAACACAACAAGCAAATGTGGGATTCATGAATCAGAAATGTGGGATTCTAATGTATGATTTAAGATTTCCTGTATGTCTAAAAAATCATAGACAGCATGTAAAAATTAATGAATATGAAATTGTGGGATTGTCAAATACAAGAAACAAATTTAAAATCAAAATTGAGGTGAATTTGAAATAAATATAACTTATGGGTGTCTCAAAAAGGAAGTCAAATATCTAGAGTGAATCTGTGCTAATTCTTTTAGAAATCATAGACATTCCAAAAAAATTGCCCTATTCCGGTTTAGGATGGCTAAAATTTAGATCCTACTATTCACCAACTTAACATACTTAACAATAAAATTGATTAAAATATACACTTTTCTTTTTGAGTTTAATTTTTTAATATAAAATTTATTATGTCTTCTTTCAATAACAACCAAGTCAACAAGCTGTTCCCTGGCCTTGACAAAATTATGCAGGGCTATGCTGGGTCTTCTAATAGTGAAGCTTCCCTCTATGGTCATTCCCAACCTGCATATCCCTTCCCAAGCACTACCAAGGAGTGTGTTCTTTCTCCTGCGACCTCAAGCATGGCCCTTTATGCCCATCTCACACAGGCAGCTGCTACCAAATCATGTATCAACACTAGAATCCAGAATTGGCCAATTGAGCCAAGGAGTCACCCAGAGAAGCCAAAATCCAGAAACAGTCAATCAGATGGCACCATCTAGTTCACAAGATGAACATATCCTACCTCCAGCCAATCATCCTGCAAGAGGAAGAAGAAATTTAATTAACCCAGAAATTGTTCTTGAAATGGTCAAAAAGCAAGGGATGCTTATGTCCCTCAGGGAAATTGCAGTTGTGATGGGTTTTGCAAAGTCCACTGTGGCTGCAACCCTGCGAGCCCACGCCAACTGTGGCCTACTCCCAAGAAGACCCCAACTGGTGCCTGCACTTCAACTGATGGTGAAAAAGCCCATCTCCTTATGATGACCATCATGGAATGTGACCTGTGGATGCCCCTGGTCCAGGTTTGTCTCCAGCTGGGACTCCATGGCATTTTCACAAATAAAAGAACAGTCAATTTGTGGATTCCCAGAGTTGTGGTTGCTGCTGGAATCTTGTCCAATCAAGTTCTCATTGGTCCCAGTTTGGTGGACACTGACCCCTATTAGTCTGCTGTCATCAATATTATCAAAGGGAGGGCAATGAGGACGCACAATGACGTCATCTTCTTGTTGTATGCCAAGATTTCTACAAGTATCCAAGACTATGGAGAAAAGTGTATACAATCTGACGTGTACAAGCGCGGCCCAATCTTGTATCAGTTTGTTGGTGTTTTATTGGCAGTTTCCCCATTGGGTGTCAATTATTACTCATCAATATTAAACACCACAGATGGGTATGCCTACAGATAAAGCTCAAGGACATGCTGGAGGAGTGGGCCACACAAAACACTGTGCGCACAGTTGTACTGAGTGCGGAGATGGAGCAGCGGGAATGGGCTACCCAAGAAATCAGGGCTGCAGGGCATACCTGCTGGGCCTACCCCATCAACTATGCCAACATCCATCTTGCAGATGTATGTCTCTACAATTTTGGTTCCACCCTCAGGCGCTTGAAGCCTACCACCTACAACAAACTATGCACCCAGATTGATAAGGGGTATGAGCTTTTCCCTTCCCGTCTGTCCAGGGCTTATTTGATCTCATCATCTTCTATGCAAGTGATAGTGATAAGTCCAGAAAGAACTCCCACCTCCCCACACACTCATACATTTGGTTTGTCAAGCCCACATATGTGACAGAAGAAGAATTTGAGCAATTGAAGCAATCAGCTCTTTCCGCCTCTTCCCAGTCAACAAACCAAGCCTCCCCAACTCCCCCATCAAGACCAAGCCAACTGCCTTCCAACCCTGACTCCCAAACCACCGCACATTCCCTCCCTTTACCTCTGATGTTGTCCCTTTTACAGGTGCAGATGATGGCAGCGTACATTCTGCTCATTCCCTCCCCCACTTGTCCCTTGATCAGTAAAATAAAACTTTTCTTTGTGACAACTTATTAAAGTTGATATTATTTCTTTTGATGTAGTATTATTAACATATTTTAAATATTATTACATTCTTATAATTAATAAAATGTTGTACATTTGATGTGGTAACATATAATTATTTGCATGAATATTTTTCATTATCAATAATAAATTAAGGACCACAAATTTAAATGTTACATTAGAATATTGCAACTAAACGTTAAATCCTGGTATTTGGATATTATGTGCATAACTCAATGAATTCTGTATAATAAAATTCATTGTAAATGTGGCCTTTTTCATTGTAATTTATACAAATAGACTGTGTTTATATTAGGGAGCCATTAATACTTATTACAAATATTGATACATAGTGCATTTTAAGTCTGCATATTTACCTATTGATAATGATTCTGTAAAATTTAAATTGGATTTTATGTATTAGTAATAATTCAATGGATCAATCAATCACTGTTTATGACCATTAATTGGCTGATTTTCTTTGCTGTGGTGATTGTACATTTTCTGGTACTTACACACTGGTATCACATTGGTTGGTTTCACATCCCATCACACAGGCAATAGGAAACATGGTTGCCACCCCAAGACCAGATGTGGTTGGGATAGCAACCACATTTCCTATTGCCTGTGTGATGGGATGTGAAATCAACCAATTGGATACCAGTGCATAAATATCAGAAAATGCACAATCACTACAGCAAAGAAAATCAGCCAATTAATGGTCATAAACAGTGATTGATTGATCCATTGAATTATTACTAATACATAAAATCCAATTTAAATTTTACAGAATCATTATCAATAGGTAAATATGCAGACTTAAAATGCACTATGTATCAATATTTGTAATAAGTATTAATGGCTCCCTAATATAAACACAGTCTATTTATATAAATTACAATGAAAAAGGCCACATTTACAATGAATTTTATTATACAGAATGCATTGAGTTATGCACATAATATCTAAATACCAGGATTTAACGTTTATTTGCAATATTCTAATGTAACATTTACATTTGTGGTCCTTAATTTATTATTGATAATGAAAAAATTCATATGTTGATGGTAGTACTATAAAAACCAGTTTTTTGATGTAATGCAAACAACATGTCAAATATCTATAGCCTAATCAACAAATTAGAGTCAGCTCTCCAAAAGTTTGTTGAGCTCAAACATAACATCAGGGAAATTGTAGTAAATCAACTGGGAAATGAGGGAAGGGCTTTGTTCCAGCCAAATGAAACTGCAAAAAATAGTCTGGGAACAATAGTCAAAGAAGAACACAAGGAAATAGTTTTAAATCTACAAAAGGAAATACTCAAACGTTTGAATTTCAACAATGAAAGTTACAACTTGTGGGAGTTTGCAAAAAAACAACCAAAATAATACTCAAAATTTCAAAGGAAATTAACACAAATGAAGAGGAAACTGATCAAATGGAAACTGATGAAAATGAAGCACAATCAAGAAGCAGAAGCGCTACAATAAACAATGAAAATTTATCAAATGAAAATCAAGAGGAAGCACAAGTAGCACAGAAAATAAGGAAGATCAAGCCCAGGAAATCAAATGAAGAACAGCCAACGCTCATGAATTTTGCAGAAGGGGCGCCTGTGGCTGAGGGGGCCGCAGGGGAAACAATTAGTAAGTTTATTTATGTTTTACTTAAATTTACTTTAGTTATAACAAGAAATGGGGACAGGGTTGCCAAAGTGGAGCCTTTACGCCTGGTTGGTTTTATGGGGGTTACCAATCATTGGTAGCCCCTGTAAAACAAATAAATCAAAATGAAATTAATAAAATAATTCAAATGAACATGAATAATTTTTCAAATAGGGAAGCAAATAAAAAGGAATACTTGGCATCCGTGGGGTGCTTGCTGTGGGTTAGGGAAGCCAACAAGCTAGGCAGAACAATCAACTTTAAGGAAATGAATGAAATTCAAGGGGATATCAAGATGAATTTTGATGAATATATTTACAAATGCTGTGAACAATTCCCATTTGCAAATATAAATGAATATGAAAAAATCTAAAAAAACTGACTTTCAAATAGGAAATGAACATATTAAAACTGAAATTTTCAATGAAGTATTCAAAGCATTATCAAATAAAGTCAGGGACTCAGTCCTTGTGAATACATTTAAACCTTTATTTATTTTGTTTGCTGAGGCATGGGGGGCAGATACAAGTCAGGCGCCCCCTGGAACCATCTTCAAGTTCAGTCAAGCATCCTATATCAACAGATTAGTTCAAATATACAAGAGATTATACATAGTTTCTGAAAAATATACCTTGCAAAGGATTCATGTCGCGGTATACCTGGGAATCCTCATCCACTGCATATTAAAAACCAACATCAAAAAGCTGGAGGATGTACCTATACAACTTGATATATGTCAATTAGCACTAGAACACCAGAAGACACTGCGAGGGTATAGGACAGTCAAGCACGTCCTGTAAAACTCTTTTGCACTGGCATTGTTGTATGGGTTTTATGTGCCTCCTGAGAAGAATTTGCTAATCAATTTGCTTACACAATTGCCTTTTATTAAGTGCTCAGCAACCACTGGGGTGCTGAGCACCACCCCTCTTGCAATTGCATCCAGAGTTGTTCACCATGTACAAAAGAGTATGTGGTCCCAATTAGACACAATAGCAGAAAATTTAATTTTGGGGTATAATACCCCAGAATAATCACATTCCCCTTTGCAATTTGCATCCCCCTAATATACAATATTCTCTTGCACTTTAATTTTAATTTTTAAATTATTATAGTAATATATAATTAGGTTAATAAAGAACTATACAGTTTAATAAAGCAATCATGTGTAATAGTAAAAAATAATTTAAAAATGTGTTTATTTAGTTGCTTGTCAAGTACAGGTTCATATATTACATAGTTAAACAATGAGAACTGAATTTATCTGCATCAAGCAGCCCGCTCCACTTATGTTCTAAACAAGTGATTGTTTAGAACTTGAATTACATTTCCCTTATGATATGATTTGATAAATATATTTGATATGCTTGACCTGCATCATAAGTACTAATTAGTAAGAGATACATGAAAATAATTGGTTTTTGTGTGTGTGGCTATAGTGGCACTAAATCAATAAGGTCAGAGAGATGACTTGCAAGGTCCAATTTGTGGCTTAAAAAAAGCCAAAGTCCCAAAAAGGGTTCACAATTATTTAAATAAAATGATTCTATTTCTATCTTTTTAAATCTATTTATTTGTTAGCTCAACAGTCAATACAATATTCAGTGTATTATAATAAAAATATGTGTCCTCATATCTAGTGTAATGGTAAGAAACACCATTTCAAAAACAGCACTTTGATTTACACCATCTCAAATTTAATTTGAGATGGCGTTTTTTGTGTTAGTGATTTTGAATCACAAAAAATAAAATAAAATAAACATTAAAATAGTTAAAATTTACATATACCTTTATAATTTGGCATCTCAAATTTACGCCATCTCAATTCCGTCACTTCAAGTCAGATTAATTAAATCTTATTTTGCTAACTTTATTTACATATGAAAACACTTAGTGTGGGGCGTGTTTACATCATCTTGACTTTACCTCATTTTGAATCACGCTATTTATCTTAAAATAAAATAAGCTTATACCCAAAATAAAATAAAGCCTGTTGTATAGTGCCAGAAGATGTTCCTATAATATTAATCTAAGACACTTATAATAAGAACAACCTAAATAGATGCCACTATGATAGTCCTTCTAGTGATTGTCATTGCTGGGTAAAAAAACCAGTTTTGTTATATGTAATTTATAACTTTATTATACATGGATACACTGATAAGGGTTCTCTTAATAAAATATTTTAATAGTGATTTTAATATGGAAGGGGGTGATTACGCCATTTCAATTTACGTCACTTCAAATTCCACCGAGTTTCATATCACCCAATTGATTCAAGGCGCACAATAGATAGGGGGAAATAAGGGGAAATCACCTATGACGCAAGGCTACGCTATATCAATTCCCCCACTGCAATTCTTGCTTTCCACTTTTCAAAAGTATAGTTTCACGTCTAAAACCACTTAAGCAAAAAATTTAAGAAAACATATTAAACTTTGCAAATATATTTTTTTATCTCCTCTAAGCAACTGATTACTTTTTAGCTCCAGTTGTATAAGCTAGTTTTTGAGAAATTCAAGTTTTACTCTTTGGCCCAGTTGAGGTAGCTCCACCGTAAATTTGTTAATTTAATATAAAAAATTGTCAAAAACACTATGTTTTTGAGCTACAGCACCTTGATTATGTCACTTCAAAAACACCATTTTGAGAGCAGGTTTTCAGTCAAAACTCAAAGTTTTGCATACTTGCGTTACTAATAAAAAATTATTTTTATAAAAAAAACATTGAAATTTTGATAGTATATTTTTTGATCTTCTCTAAAATTCTATGTAAAAAAATTGATACTTTTATATTAAAAACATTATCATTTTTCTCTTTAAAAACAACCCCCAAATTGCTCATATTTTGATACTAACTCACTTTTAGATGCCTCCCAAGTCAACTGCCAAAGCTGCGCCCAAGGCCTCCAAGGCCTCTAAGTTCAAAATCACTCTGCCCAAGGCCAAAAAGGCCAAGAAAACCCCAAAGAAGCAGCCTTCTAAGGCCAAAGCTCCCCCCAAGACCCCAACTCCATCACCTGAAAAAGAGGGAAACCGTCCTACCCCTCCTTACTCTCCATTTGTTTACTCCCCATCTGATCCTCAAGAGAAGTTGTTCAACTTCAATTACCATTCTGACCCCACTTCAGAGCCTGAGGATGAAGAGGAGCAGGAGAAGGAGCCTGGTGCTCCTGCAGATGATCCAATTGAGCTCTGGGATCTTAACTCAATCCATAATGTATGCAACCAAGATGGCACCTTTGCTGTGCCAACAACATACCCTATCAGCTATCCAATTATGACAAAGAAAGGGAGTGCTGGCTTTGTCCACAAGGGCTACAGCTTCAGCTGCAACAACAAGAAGAAGACCATCTGTCAACATCACTTCAAATGTGATAACGTTGGCTGTCCAGCTAGACTTACCACCTATGGGTTCACTCATTTTAAAGCCCTTACTGTTAACCACAACTGCACTGAGCCTTTTGACCCCCTTTATCAACTTATCCGCTGGTTTTTTTTCAGGTGATCCCAACCACAAAGGATCAGACTGCAAATGAGGTTGTCAATAATGCACTTATTAATCTAAATGATACCCAACTTGCAACTGTTGGTGGCTCCTCAAAACTTCAGAGACATCTCACTGACCAGAGATATGCTTTGAGCACTGAAGGCGTCAGTGCTTCATCAATTGACCAGTTGATTTTAACTGAAGAGCAAAAGCTTTCATGGCACAAAGAGAGATTTCTCCTTCACAATGATGGTCAACATGCCCCAGAGCGTATCATCTGCTTTGCAACAAGCCAGGATCTGCGCAAACTTTTAAAATGCAAGACCTGGCTGGCAGATGGAACTTTCTCAACCTGCCCAAAGCTCTTCAGCCAGCTTTGGAATATCCATGGACATGTTGGTAATCTAGTTCTTCCCCTTGTCTTCTTTTTCCTTCCCAACAAGAAGCAGAAAACATATGTCCGGGCACTCACAATTTTAAAGGCCAAACTTGATGAAATCCTCCCAACTATCAAAGAGGAGCCCAAGGAGACTAGAGGGTGCAAGAAGAAATCCATCTCCCAAGAAGAAGACGCTCCCACCCCAACCAAGAAAAAACCAGAAATTCTTCCCTACCACAAATATCTGGTAGTGGATTTTGAACAGGCTCAGGCAAATGCCTTTATTTGAGTCTTCAAGAGCTCCCCTCAGGGATGCTACTTCCACTTCCGGTAGGCACTCTGCCGCTGCCTCCAAAAGTGCTCTGAACTTCATGAGCTGGTCCACACTGAAGGCACCAAAGAAGCAAAGGACGTCTTTAATTGCTTTTCTGCCCTTGCCCCTGTGCAAAAGGAGGAGACTAATGCCTTTTATGATGCCCTCCTCTGCTATCCTTATATCCAGCTCAACCAGGCAGCCTTTGCTCCATTCATTGAGTATTTTGAGACTCAGTGGGTTGGAGTGTTTCAGGGAGCACACCACATTAGAAAAGGCGGTGACTCAATCACCTGGAACTTTTTCAAGCAGGTCAAAGACAGCCTCATAAAGACCACCTCTTCCCTTGAAGGGTGGCATAGCCAGTTTGCTACAAGGGTTAGGTTTCATAAGCCCAAATTTGATAAGACCATGGTCCATTTAAAAACCCAGCAGGCCATCTCTGCCTGTCTCTTTAAGACTGGTATGAAGACCAAAGGCAACCCCCAAGCAGACCAAGCAGTGAAAAATTACACGGAAATCAGCAAGGTGGTCCTTGTCTACTATCCCAAGGATAGCAAGCTTGAGCATCTTCAAGCCATCTCAGTTGCTCTTTCCACTAATGTTTGAGCCTATTTTCAATGAACTCTTCTTTATCTTCTCTCTTATTTCCTTTGATTTTACCATTCTTTGACTTTTTTGGTATTTGGTACAATTATATGCTTATTTTAAAGTATATTTTATAGTTAAAATAGATGAAAATAGTTGTTTTTGGGATTATTTTAACTTTTGGGCTTTACACAACTATGTTGCTACTAATCAACCCCATTTTTTATTGCAGATTTTGAATCCTGAGGCTTTTTTAAGCCTAGAAATGTTTTTTGAACTTTATATTTTGAGAATTTTTGGATTATTTTTGGAGTTCAAAAAATCTAAAAATTTAAAACCATTTTTTCTAAGTTGAAATGCCGTAAATCAAAATGGTGTTTTTACTATAAAATCAAAATGGCTAAAAATTGAGATGGCATATTTTGAGATGGGTTTTTTGATATGCTGTTTTCAAAATGGCTTGTCCTACCAGCTGGGCAGGCAGACCAGAGGAAAGCAGAAGGAGGGGATGACAGCAGAAGTCAGGATGATAGTCTGCATTATTGAATTAAAACCACAATTTACAAAATAAATTTGCAAAAATCAGGAGTTTTATTCAATAATTAGAATTGATAAGCAAGGGATCTGACAGCCCTTGCTTCCATTATATGTATTAAAGGGGTAATAGTACTGGGAGTATTATAGGAGAGGGATTTAGAAGCAGCAAGAGGGGACCAGTTAGAAGCGTCAGCCTAATCTACCTATGACCTGGGCCCAAGAAATAAAAAGCAACCAGCCTGGGTGCAGGAGACAGCAGCCTGGTTGGCTAGGTACATTCCAAGGACTCAGGCACAACATTATCACTGATGCTTGCCTTTGACACCACAGCCAGAATATTCCTAGAACCATTTTCTTTGGGCCGAGGGACCCCCAGGCCAGAGGAATTGCTCAACTGGGATTCCACTGTATGTGGAATCTTATCCCCAAGTTTCACAGGCCAGGCAAACCCAGTAAAATAAGGCCACGTTTTTTGTTGTCCTACCAATTATTTTAAGGCATGACGGCACCAGGAGAACAAACAATCCAACTGGATTAATGTCTCCTCTGTAGTGAGAGGGGACTCCAAGGAAGTGGGGGAAGTTTTGGCTGTAAAGGCCAGAAAAAAAGCTCATCCACAGTGTGGGCAAGGTCCTCTGGGCTGCAGAGAGGTTGTGCCTATATGTGCTCATCTTTTTTGTGGCTCTGGGGAATATATCCCTGTCCAGGGCTAGTGGGACCCCTCAGAGCTTTACAGAATAGACCAAAACTTTAATTTACAAGTTTTTTCACAAGTACAAGCCAAGATAAATGAATATGAGTAGGGAAATCTTTTCCTCTATAGTTACTTCTGGGAGAATATGAGTCCCAAATTACAAAATCAAGCAAATTATCTGGCCCAGATCATGTATCATTCTTGAAACCCTGCTTGAGTGTCAGGAATATTCCTGAAAACAAATTTTCAAAAGACAAAATTACTGTCATTTTTGCATTTAAAGACCCTGAAGAATATTTGCAGCAGTTCCCCCTGATTGGGGAAACTGTTGCAAAACAAAAAGTAGAGAAAAAATAATTTAGAAATTCTAATTCTTTGACTTTTGGCTTTTATAGGCCGACCACCCGCCAGCCAGCTGCAGGCAGTACACCCCCACAGTAGGGCTGTTCATCCCTGCCAAATGAGGAAATTGCCAAAACAGGAAACCAAAAAAGGCAATTTCCCCAACACCTAATTTTGGGGAACTGCTGCCCAAATTTGGAATCTACCAACTTTAGATGGGGTTGAAAAGCAGCCCTGCCAAACAATTAATGCAGTAGCTGCAGGAACTGAATTTGGATGAATAAAAGCATCCAATTATTCACCAAATCAATGCAAAACATGGGTTAACAATTCATTAGCTGCAACCCCCCTCCAAGCTCATTCCCAAAAGGAAATCTCAGACAACACCAAGTGTTTGGGGTTCCCTGTTCAATGTTTTTCACTATTCATGCCTCACCAAGGCTGATAGTATATAATAAAGCCAATTCACTTGATGATAGTTTGTGCTATCATTGAGTGAAATTACCCCTCAAAAGTATCACATAAATCAAAACAGAGTTTTAAACCACAAGAAGTCAAGACACTAAGCTTTGTTGACCCTTCCCCAGAACTAAAGGAGATGAACCACCTTATCTTCTAAACTGTCCTCACAGCCTGCCTTGGGATTGGGGGCCACCAACACTATCAACCACGCAAGTCATTTAAAGATTCTACCAACAAGTACTTTTACAAGGAGCCAGCACAGCTCAACTCCTCCAATCTGTACTCCTGGCCCGGGCTGGTTTTGCCCCAATCAACCCAGTCCATAGCCATCTACACCATGGTGTACTATGTACTTGTGTATTTTGCTGGCAATTTTGGTCAATTTAACGTCCACACAAAAGTGTTTTGATGGGTGGTGGCAGTCTACCCTATCTTAACAGCGCTCACAGGGTTCTGAGTTGCAAACTTGGGACCTTACCTTGCTAGAATACTCCCCCAATTGTTGGGTCTTTATATTCAGCTATCCAAAGACCTCTTTGATTGGGTTTGTAAAAGGAAAATATTCAAAAATAAGCAAGCGCCTCATTAGGTCTAAATAAGACTGTTACTGGTTTATTTACCCTTCAGTTTTGACATTGGAACTCATTGAGAACACCATTCACATTTTGAAGCTCAAATTGTCCAATAAAATAATGTTGATGAACAATGGGCTTGTAAACTTGGGGTGATTATGAACCAATAAGATAAATGAAAGGGGGAAAAACTATTTTAATATCCTTTAGTTGTTTGACACATCTCAATGACCTTAGGATCAAAGAGTGCCACCATGAAATAGGCGTATCACTGACTGATGCACACCAAGATTCTTTGTCTTTGGCTCCACTGGGCATTACTCACATACAATATTTATAAAAAATGTGAAAGCTAATTTTTTATATAATAAAATTTGATTATACTTTTGTTAAATAAGTGCAGTGTAGGCCTCAGCATATTTTCTGTGTGTCTCTATATGAGATGGGTTATCCCTGTTATATAGAATAATCTGAAATTCTTTCATGAAAATCAGAGCCCTCAAACCACTCAATAGTAAAATGAAACTGAGGTCTCAATGTTGAAGGTGGATTTAATCATGACATGTATATTTCCCATTCAAGATGAAAGTTTAGGTTTATGCACTGGGAAATGGCCCATTTTGTGGTCTTCTTTAGTAATTTAGAGAAGCTTTTAAGCCTTTTCATTATCAGGATTCACCTGGCAGTGATATGTCTAATTTACATAATATTGGCAAATTTTATCAATGCTCTGAAAATCTCTGCAGGCCTTTAGTATTTCCTGATATCAGTGTATCAATTTGATTAGAATAAAGCTCTTCATGATGGATATACAAGTCCTTGTGTTTTTCTTAGTAGAGGTAGATCTATCTACTGCTACTTAAGTAACACAAATAAAATTTAAACTTTGTTAAAGAGGACTGCAATCTTTTTTAGTACTTGTTATCCTGTACTGTTATATATTATTGCGGATTTCTTTTGCCATATTTTTTATCATTCATTAAATAAAGTCCATGCCTAGTATAATATAACATATGTATCTTTTTTAAAGTGTCAAAACTGCAGGGTCAACCCCTGGCAAATTTCCAGACAAAAGATCCCTTGCTCCTTGACTTACTATCCTGAAACAAGCAGCCAAAAGTGACATTCAACTCAATTTACCAAACAAAGAGACACAAACCATCAATAATCCAAATCCAGGGCAAACTCTATTTAGCGCCTGACTTATTAGCAGGATCAAGCCACCTTCTACATTTTCAAGCAATTTATTATTGAGTGCTTTTTTCCTCCTAAGAGAATTACCTACACTATATAACCTCTCACTTCATAATAAAGATATCATATAAACTCCAATAAAATTTTCTTGATAACTCTGCTAAAACAGCACAGTTACAACACAAGGCTAGAAAAAAATAATTTAGGTGGGACAGTAGTTTTAAAGCAATGCTGCTAAGAAAAATCAACTCGGATGCAAGCAAAATAGAAGTTTCCCAAATCTATTTTTGATCAATAAAAACACATTGGTCTTTAATTCTGTTTGCATCTGAGTTGATTTCACTTACAGATAGTTGATTTTACTTAGAACCATAGCTTTGAAAATGCTGTATAAACTTGGGTTTACCAAAGAAACAAGCTCAGCTTTTTTGCTGTTAATATTTTAAGCTGTGAATAATTTAGGTAGCCTTCCTTGAATATTTGAGGACAGTGAGGTCAATAATCCTCTTTTTTTGGTCTGAGTAACCTGGACTGGCTGCTGCATTTGCACACACTCTAAGTTGTTTGCTGCCTTGCCAATACCTTTCTGGTTGTATAACTGGGCTGTGCTCACCCTGTTGACTGGCCATTGGAGATTTTTATAGCCACAAAGTGTACTGGATGAATTATTGGTCACTTGTTTAGTTTCTTTCATACTAAATTGAAATAGAATCTGATACAGAGTGAATCAATCTGAAAAGCTAATTTCATGGGGTTCAAACCATCTTTATGTGACTATTAAATTAACATTCACCACTCAAGTTCCCTATTTAGATAGGCTTACAGCTAAAAAATCAGTTTCAACTAAACCTGTTTAAGTTTATATAATTGACTTTCAACTATTTCCTCCCAGTTCATCCCAAAATGGATAATCAGATTATTTTTATATATATGCTTGTTATTACATGTCTTCTTCTGGATGGCCTGGTATCATGATTCCATGCATCCTAGTTCTCCTGACGACCATGTAGTTTTGGTTAGTGATTGAGCTACTATTGTGTTTTTTCTTGGTTCAAGTATCAACTGGCTGTGTCTGGATGTATCTTACCATCAACTTTTGAAGTAAGCTGAGTCAAATCCAAAGACAACTGAAACAGTTATTCAGGGGTTCCAGATTTTTTACCATGCCCGATTAAACCCTTTGTGGTTTGAGATGTTTGGTGTCAGGGTGAGCCATTCTGTCTAATAACACCCCAAATCTGTAGCAGATGAGTGTATAGTTTACGTCTACACTTGGATTTTGTTTAAGGTTGAGTGCTTATATTTTTAAGCTGTGTTGATTTTGTTCATTCTCACAGCGGTGAAAACTATTGGTATTACTTCTACTAGCTTTAACTCATCTCACCTTGACAACGGCAGGATATCATTAGAATTCACACTGAAAATAACTTTTTCATCCTCCTATTTTTAAAGTTAAAAACTGTATATAGAATAGTTTGGTTGTTTTAGTCCCAAAGGCTTCTGAAGGTGGCTAATAGCCAATACTTTTCTGGAATTGAGACTTGAGGGATGAAATTAGACAGAGAGATCATCTAAAGCTAAAATGCTTTTCTTACATTGTTGCAACCAAGATTGAATCTCACTACCAGTGTGTCTTACAGTACATAGTTGACTCTCACAGGTCCTCCCATGACATATCTAGTGACAAGGGACATTCTTCTGCCAATGTTGAGATACAGGCAATATCACCAAATTAAGAGCAAAGCCAATTCCAGATGCCAATCCCTTAATAAGTTATTTGACATTCACACCATACTTGAATCCTGCCACGATGTCACCCCCTGGTGGGTTGGTGGCTCCCTTTCACAGTATATTGACTACCGCTTCACAATAAAGCTACTATCTTATCCTTATTCTCTGTCCTGTCTCTTTAAACTGTTGTCTTCCCCAATCCAGATAAAGAACTATAACAAGTTCAGTTGCAACATTGTCGATTCAAACTGAGATAAATCAGTATCCCAATAGATATATTGCAGCCTTAAAATTTTCCTGGTTACCTTTGTTAAAAGTCTAGCATCAAAAATAAAAGATTTGAGGATTATGACTATCATCTGAGCTAAAGTTGGATAGGCAAAGCTCCATTGGCTAAAATGCTTTAATTTAAATCCATATTTTTGACTAAAAAATTAAAGGCGATATAAGCCGGAATTAAAGACATTGTACAGTTCTAAGAAACTCAAAGGCGTGGAAAAGACGAGCCATACGGACAGCATATTCCTCATTGGACTCTAGCTCAACCTCCAAACTTTCTTGAGCTTGACTTGAGCTGGAATCAGAAGCTTTCCCGGGGTTGATCTTGGACTTTAGATCGGCAAAAAAACCAGAGCCCACAGATTCAGAAAAGCTGACGTCAGCAAATTTAGACCCTTCTGGAGCGAAACCTATCCCGAGTTCTGAGAGAGAAGGCGAACGCTCTGAATTTACGACATTGTCCGCACTATTCAGATCCTCTTCATCAGAGAAAGTGATATCGTCAGTTTTAAAGCAATCTTGGGAGTCGTCCTCCAAGGGAAAGCTAGGAAGCGGTCGATTGTTCAGGGAGTAGCAGGAAGGACTTAGGTAAGGAGGGATGACATGCGCAGATAGCTCACGCTTTAAATTTTGAAGGTAGCTTTTCGGCTTATAGACCCAATACTTTTTAAGCTCACACTCAGTCATATCCTAGATGCCTCAATATTTAAAGCTTGACCAAAGCTTACCTCGGCATAGATAAATGTCAACCCCGCTGTCTGAGGACACCGATGCATAAAGTGAGCTACCAAAATTTCATTCGAGGTGCCGATTTGCAAACCATAAAGCCAAGCAATCAGTCGTAACCAGATGAAGCGATCATCACTGTCCTCTTCGGGTAGCTCAATGTAGCTCTATTGGAACGATTAGCATTCTTCCAGAATAAAAACATGTTTTTAAATTACCAGAATGAGATGTGATAAATAATGCAAAACAAGAGTGTATGCTTGGGCGTTGTCGTTGGAAACTTGGTTGAAAAGATGCTCTAATTCTGCTACCTAAAATCAAAACCATTAATCACCACCTCCAAGCAAAGGTCTATTCAACTTACACAAGTTTCATAAGAGCCAGGATTTGAAGCAAGGCTTTGTGTCAAGCCATAGATGCGTTTCCGGATAACATCAACGTAAGCAGCCAAGAGAGGATTATTCCGGAAGGTAGGGAGAAGGAACTTTTTATAGTTTTGATATACAATAAGAGATTTTAGGAAGGTTTCTTTGAGCTCCCACTGTTGGTCACTTTCTTTACAATTGGCAAGCGACCATTTGACTAGTTCGTCGCAGTAGTTTTCAAGGTTAGTCTGCTCAAGCCTGACAAATTCGTCGTACTGTGGCAGGGAGTAATTAATATTAAAAGATAGTGGCTTTTCATTCAAAGCTCTGGCGGTACTAGCCTCATCTTTGATGCCTGATAACAGGTAAGATGGATACCAGGTCTTAACATCAAAAACTTCAGGATCACTCTGTTCGGGAGAATGCCGAATTCTAGGAGGAACATGAGTAGGAAAAGTTTCAGCAGGTGGAGGCGTTTTTTCAATTTTAGGAGCTTCATAAAGATGAGTACGCCAGATTTTAGAATATTTGACCCTGTCCCGCTCTATTTGTTCTTTTGATGGAGTTGTTGGATTAGGGTCTCTGTTAAGCCATTCTTCAAAATCAAATGACTTAGACTGCAACGGCTCAGGAAAAGATTCAGTGGTTTTGGGAGGAACAGGACCAACTTTATTTTCAATGAACTCAGTTTTTCCCCATAAAAGTTCAGAGACTCTTTTGACCCCCTTTTCAAATAAATCTAATTTACTCCTCTCTTCAATTGACTGAGTAGTAACCTTAAAATAGGGTTAGAGTTTTTAAAAATAATGATAACAAGGCTCTGAGCTTCAATAGAATCAGACGTCCTTGGAAAAGAAAATATTAAACAAAAACTGTAACACAGATTGGGAAAACGCCAACTAGTTTGCTGAACAGAAGAGAATATATAGTTGGCTATTTAGACAAATAAAAAGTAATATAGCTTCCTTTCTACATAATAGGAGGTATATAGGCT
Organism: Entomophthora muscae; assembly: GCA_014839935.2. NCBI lineage: Eukaryota > Fungi > Entomophthoromycota > Entomophthoromycetes > Entomophthorales > Entomophthoraceae > Entomophthora > Entomophthora muscae. Next base: position 56,824 of record QTSX02004309.1, read on the forward strand.
TGATTTACCATAACAAAGATTCAGCAAAATGTGATAGATTAAAAAAGTGCTAAATAAACCAGGATAGCTCTCCTGAATGCCAACCAAAGCTTCGTAGCTTGAAGTTCAATCGATCAATACCCTTGACACCCACCTATTTACATATCCAACCCTTCAAACCCAGTCAGATCCAATCAAGTCCCAGCTGCTTGGGTGGCTCCTTAAAATTCTCATGCACGAACTCTCATTTGATATAAAATATATTAAAAATCTCCTGATTCAATCGACCACAACCTCATCCAAACTTCTACCAAGCCTCCAAATCATTATGCGAACCCCTGAAATAACTCAAATTAAACAATAAAAAACATCATTTCTAAAAGGATTTCACCAGAAAGGGTAGAGTTGGATAGGATTGCAGGTTTTTTGTAAAGTTATTACCCTTGTACGTGGATTGAGAGATGAGTTGGATTTTTTTATCAATTTGCTGTGAAACACAAAACCCATAAAAATATAATGGGTGGCTCCAAAAGAGAAATCAGAAGGCTTCGAGGGAGAAAATGTGATTTTTCAATCTTTTTAAAAGTGGGGTTTTAATCTCATCAATAGTTTGAGGTGGAAAGTGAGGGGTGTTGTAGCAAATTCTAATTGGCTACAAATATTTAGAATTCATTCCAGTCAGCTCGAATCAAATTTTGTAACTGACTTATATTCTCACTTTCTTGACTCCCAATAAACCATCTTTATCTCTTTCACTACACTTTTTAGTGCTTTTTATAACTGATCCACAGAGGCAGGTGCTGTTGTCTCCTACTGTGGTTTGCCCTTGTATTCCCTTTTTATATCTGTGTTGAATATTCAATATTTGTTGCTCACTACAACACCCTGTCTGGCACCAAGATGCCCAGTAAGAGCTTTACTGAGCACAAAACTGATGCTATCCATCAGTTGGGGCTCATCAAGATGGTTAACTTCAAGTCTTTGTGCAAGTTTTTGAATGCCTTCCAAAAACTTGCCAACGAGGCCTTGAAGCAGCATGTAAGGTCTTGCCCATAATGGCGCAAGGTTATAAACTAAAGTGTGTAAAGCATTCAGGTTAAGATTTAAAAGGTAGGAATAGTCTGTAATATAACTTTACAGAATCCGACCAAAAAAACTTGTAATGGGTCAAAAAAGGTGTAATAGAGTTACAGAACCCTAAACAAAGGAGGTAAAACAAGGTATTTAATAATGATCTATTAGTAACTAAGGGAGTATTGATATTGGGGTACCCCCATCAGCAAATTGATACATGTAACTATTAAAAGATTCCATAATGGAAAATAATGGTTACAACAAACCTAAGGCTTGTTGTTTAACAACTTCCATTCTTTAACTAGGAAAAAGAAAGGGTTGTTTTGAACTAAGTACTAAACTATAAAAATAAAAAACACAATTCTTAAAGTTGTAATGTTGAAAGTTAGATTGGTAAAAAGATTGAAGGTGTCAAGGAGCTAGATGTACTGGTATTTGGCTGTTGCTGACACACATAACATCCAGTCATTGCCTGGCTTGGTGCCAATCCAATATTCAGTTCAACATTCTGGAAATGGCAACAAACCAATATCTCATGGCTTGTCCAGGTATACAGCAACTTGAATCCAACTTGCACATGACCTCCCCTATATTTGATCTGACTTAAGTCCCTGCCACAGCGCAAACTATATAAGTCTAAAGTATTATCCAATAAAACATACTTCTCTTCTTAAATCCATATTCAAAGCTTCACCAAAAGTTGCTCCTCATCACTGGTAGCAGCTATGGTTTTTTGACCACGGCTATGAAAGAAAAAATGGCTGAACAGAACCTGCCCTCCTTTGCCCACATACTAAACCAGGCCACATCCCAGGACACCTGGAAAATGTACTTCCGCGCCCACGACATTGATGAAGACATTCCAAGTGGATGCACTGTATTTGAAGGTCTGGTCATGCCCAAAGCATGCGCCAAGATAATTTAATACAGTTGCTCTCTACAACCACAAACACACAACCGCCTATCACAGGCGAAGTTACCAACACCAAGTACATTGGTATTGACAAGTTCTTTGGTAAAAACAAAGAAAATGTCATCAACTGGCTAGACCACTCAGCCGTTAAACTCTGCACCAGCTGCATTCCCCACAAAAAATGGGTCCAGGAAGCCAGCAAGCGCCTGTACGAGGCCGCAGCTAACTGGTTTGCCACCTGGGTCAGCTCACAAACTGACAACCAGCTTAACAACTGGGAAGAGTTCAAAGCGGACCTCACACACAATTTTTGCGTCACCAAATCCCTCCAAGACATTGCAATACAGCTCAGTGATCTTCCTCAGAAGACCACTATCACGGCTTACACCAGTGAATTCGAGGAAATACACTGCAAAATTCAAAATCCAGTACAGGCTGACAATGTGCACACAAGAGCTTCATTCACCAACAGAATGAAACCCTCAGTCACTGCTCTCATCTGTCCAGAGGCCAACACCTCCATGCCTGCGCTCATCACAGAAGCCAAACACACAGAAAAATGTGCAAATATGAAATATGCTGCACATAGCGGCAATCACTCCTCCAATGGCAATGAAAGAGACAATTACAATGGCAACAAGAGCCAAAATACCAACCACTCCAACAACAACAGCTACTCTAATTGAAACAATGGCAATAACAGCCATAGCACAAACTGCTCCCACCCCAAGAAGGAAGATACTGCTGAAGTAAACAATGCTGAAACAGCAACCCACTATGAATCTGACCCTGCATTCTCTTACCTCAAAGGTCTCAAAGCAGAGGAGCAGGGAAAATAGGGGGGAACAGGCTTAAGTTTCCCTGTCTCCCCTCAAACTGACAAAAAATTGTACCAAGGCACAAACTTTGCTGCTCGCATCCCACGAGTCCTGCAATCTTCTATCTCTATGAATGTAAAAATTAAAGATTGCTCACAACTTCTTATCTACCCATGCACTTATAAATCACATACCCATAAAGTTTTATTTAACTCTGGTGCCCAAAACGCCATGGCAAGCAAACCATTTATAACCAAGTACAAAATACTAGTTGTCAAATCCAACTTCAAATATGCCAGAATGGCAGACAAATCAAAGGTTCTACTCGAATGCAAAACAACTCCCTTCAGAAATAACCTCCAAGGCATACAAACGTCCATTAAAGGATTTGTCATGACCAACATAAACTACAACATTGTAGCAGGCATGGGCTGGTTCACCCAAGTGAATCCCAGCATATGTTGGAAAACAAAGACCATGACCATCAAACGCAAGGGAGTCAATTTTAACATCCTCAAAGAACCCAACAACCTCATTCTGAGGGACACAGTCTTTGTCCAAGTCATAAATCAGGACAACTCAGAACGTCTAACCAAAGACAATACACTTCATATAATGAGGTACACCAAATTCAATAACATGCAAACAGAAAAAATTCAATCCCCAGAGCTTGCAGCACTCCTAAATGAATACACTCATGTTTTCAAGGAAGAGCTAACAGACCTACCCCCCAAGCATGAGGTCAAAAATGACATTGATATAGGCAAGGCCATGCCCAAACCTTCAGCCCTTTACAGACTCTCCCTCATGGAGACACAAACCCTCAAAACACATATTGAGGATAACCTAGCCAAAAGTTTCATTCACCTGTTGGAATCCCTGTGGGGCAGCAGTTTTCTTTGTAAAGAAAAAGAAAGACTCACTCCATCTAGTAACAGACTACAGAGCTCTCAATGCAAGCATAGTAAAGAATAAATATCCCCTTCCACTTATAGAGGATCTGTTTGCAAGACTCTCTGGAGCCAGATTCTTCTCCAGAATTGACCTCACCTCAGGTTACAACCAAGTAGAGGTAAAAGAAAAGGACATAACAAAAACTGTGTTCCGTACACAATTCAGATCCTTTGAGTGTAGAGTAATGAGCTTTGGGATGACCAACACCCCTGCAACGTTTGTCACTATGATGAACCAAGCACTAAAAAGTCTTTCAAATACATTATGCTACCTTGACAATTTCATCATCTTCTCAAAACCCAAAGAGGAATGTTGTGTTCTGAGGCGCGGCACAGACACACAACAGGAAATCCTAACCTTAGGATTGGATTTGTACTAAGTCTCAGTTAGATGACAGGGAAGGCAATTGTGTTTACCTTGCGGCCCTGGATGAATAATCTCTGCTAGGCGTGGCTAGAGAGAGGCGCGGAAGTACAGAAGACACAAAGACAAAAATGTGAATAGAACTTAATTTTATTAGTAAATTAGGAAATGTATTATATAGTGGTTAGGAATACCACAAACCATTACCAGGACGGTAGGATCACTTGCCACAAGCATGAGTGGGGCAAGTGAGTTGCGCAGAGTCAGGAAACCAAACAATCATATTTCCTGAAGCAGAAGCCAGTTCATTTTGAGAGTCAAAAGCGAAAGCAAGAGATTTGTCTTTGAAATGGCCCACCAAAGGCAAAATCAAAACATGGTTAATGCTGTTATTCACAACATTGCCCCCCCTCTAGATTGGCCTTAGGGGGGTGATACTTGCGGAGAAACTTGGCGTGTACGCAAGCAAAAGGGCGACCACTGGAGAGGAGCTTTACAGTGTACTCAGATCCTCATTTGAAAGTCACCTCTAAAGGACCAATCCACAGGGAGTCCAGCTTGTGCGCGCGCCCATCCAAATGGTGTTGATAGTACAGGACATGGTCACCAACATCAAACTCAGGCAAGGGGGAGCGCCCAGCGTTATCAGGAGAGAGCTCGAGCATCTTAGTCTTATATGCGGAAGTGTAGGCAGTGACCTGTATATCAATGATGCGGTTGACTAAGTCTTTGATGTGGTCGTCAGGGTTCATGGCCTTATCAGAGGAGAGTAGGGGAACCCCCAAGAGCAACGGAGTGGTGGCTTCACGCCCATAAAACATGGCAAAGGGGGAGTACCCTGTGACCCAATGCTTGCTCAGACAATAGGCAAATAGTGCAGCAGGTAAGTATAGATCCCAATTGGCAGCGTCAGAGTAGGTGAGTTTCCTCATGATAGAAACCAGTGTTGAGTTAGCACGCTCAACTGCCCCATTAGTGGAAGGATTATAGGGGGCAGAGAAAGACTGGTGATTTCCTAGAGCTTCAACAACAGAGGTTACAAGTTTGGCATTGAAGTTGGTTCCGTTGTCTGATAACAGCACTTGAGGACAGCCATGGCGGTAGAAAACATCTTGCAGCAGGAAGACAGCAGTAGTCTTAGCAGTGATGTCTTTAGTAGGGCAAGCTTATACCCATTTGCTGAAGTGGTCAACGGCAATCAAGATAAAGCGGCATCCAGAACGTGAGCGGGGGAGAGGGTCTACAGCATCAATGCTGACAGTGTGAAAGGCATGTTGAGGGGGGACCAATTTGAACTCGTGAAAAGCAGCTCAGGGCCTCTGAAGTTGGCAGTCATGGCAGCTAGCTATGACATCAGGGATCAACAGGCAAAGATTCTCACAGAAGTAATTATTCTGAAGCCAGTCAAAGGTCTTGACAATGCCTCCATGGCCAGTTTCTTTATGAGCTTGTGACACCAAGGAGAGGCAAAGACTGGGGTGCACATATGGTAGGTATTGAACCCGCACCTTCATGAAGAGTTGGTTGTCGCGTATGAGGGTGTCTTCAGACAATTTAGACAGGGCAAGGCAAACCTCTTCAGTCTCACTTTCCCAGGAAAAAGGGTAACCAATTAGCTTGTACAGGCGGTCTGCCTCAGCAGAATGTAGGGCAAGGATGGGCATTTGGGACAACCCATTGGCGTTCTGATGTTGAATCCCGGGGCAATGGAGCACAGTGAAGTCATAACCTTGTAGGCGGAGGGCCCATCTAGCTAAGCGTCCTTCAGGTTCCTTAAGTTGTTGTAACCATTTGAGCAAAGCGTGATCAGTGACGACAATGAAATGGGTACCATATATGTAGTGGCGGAATTTTTTGACTGCATGCGGCACAGCGAGGCATTCCTTCTCTGTAACACTATAATTCTTTTCATGCTTATTCAGCACACGGGAAGTATAGGCTACAGGGTGGTCCACACCTTCATTGTCAAGATGAGCCAAGATAGCCCCAATGGCAAGGTCACTAGCATCAGTGTACAAGATGAATTCCTTATTGTAATTGGGGTACACTAAAATGGGTGCTTCTTTGAGTTTCTGCTTTAGAGTCTCAAAGGCTTGCTGTTGACTGGCAGTCCATTCAAAAGGAACATTACACAACAGTTGGACCAGGGGTTTTCTAGTATCAGCAAAATCAGGAATGAATTGTCTATAGTAACCCATCATGCCCAGAAAGACTTGTACTTCTCAGAAGTTGGTGGGCGGAAGCATTTTGTCAATGGCTTCAACCTTCTTGGTCATTGAACAAATCCCTGTTTGGGTTACTTCATGGCCCAGGAATTCAAGGCGTTCTTTGAAGAAAGCACACTTAGAAGGCTTTATCTTGAGGCCAGCCTCTCAGATCTTTATGAACACCTCTTTAAGATGGGCTAGGTGATCAGTGAAAGTTGCGCTGAAGACTGTTATATCATCTAGATAGACTAAGACACACGACAACTTCAAATCACGCAGGATGGAATTCATGGCCCTCTGGAAAGTTGCCAGGGAATTACAGAGCCCTTGTGGCATGCAGGTAGGCTCAAACAATCCTTCTGATGTGATGAGTGCAGCCTTCTGACGGTCTTCAGGAGAGAGGTCAACTTGCCAGTAACCAGACGCCAAATCCATGGCAGAGAAAAACTTAGAACCTCCAAGGCGTCAAAGAGCGTCATCAATACGCGGTAAGGGATAGGAATCTTTCTTGGTTAGAAAATTCAACCTCCAATAGTCCATCACAATCTGATGGCCTCCATCCTTTTTCTTTAAGATGAGCAGAGGAGAAGCCCAGGGGCTTTGAGAGGGAGCTAGCAGTCCAGCATCCAGCAGTTGTTTGAGCTCCTTAGAAACCTGCGCATCTTCCACTTGGCTGTGGCAGTATGGCTTGGCACAAAAGGAGAGAGCATCTCCTGTGTCAATCTGATGAATCACACCTTTGGCCAGTCCATAATTAGTGCTATATTTAGCAAAGATGTCTGAGAATTGGTCTAGTAAATCAAGCGCCTCCTTCTGTTGAACCGGGGACAACTGAGGGAAGTCTTGGGCCATGAACAGAGATAGGACTTGAGGCTTGTCTTTGGGTAGGTTAAAGTCTTGAAACGTTCCAAAAGGGTGAAGAGACAATATGTCAGGGGCATTTAACATCCTTCTGTAACCAACAACCTGCCCTCTGGATACAGTCATAGGAAGCGCGATAAGGTTGGCAACTAGTAATTGAACAGGATCCTTGTGGGAAACGTCCAGAATTCCAGGACAAAGGTTTGGCTTGTTACGCCCCAGCAAAGGAGGGGAATACAGCTCTAAGAAAGTCTGTTCAGGTAGTTCATATGATATCTGAGAGTCTATGATAGCCTGAGAGCCTGGAGGGATGGTGATAGCAGACGTGGCCATGAGAGGGATCCCCTCAGTTGCCGGACAAGCCATGGGAGGACACTTCATGTTGGTGGAATGGGTTCAGTATTTCAGGGTGAAAACCCCTGTGGGGTACTCCAGAGTACATGTCTTCAAACGTCTACCAGGAACTTTGATTGGCTCCTCAAAGATCAGAGGGACTTTGTACCCTAGGATAGAAAGATAGCCATTCTTTAGGTTGATGATCCCATTATATTCCCAAAGGAACTGGGTACCAACCAAAAAGGCATAGCTCTCATTTTCTAGAACAACAGCCGGCGCAGCCAACAGGAGTTTACCAAATTGCATTGGTAAGGCAGAGTATGTGCCAATGGCGCGAGTCATGGAGAGACCAGCGGTGCCATAGGATTGATGGTAGTTGAGGTCGGGGGCCAGCTTAAGTTTCTTCACCAGTTTAGAAGAAACAATGTTGACAGGAGAACCAGTGTCCAGGACAGCTTTGATCTTGACCTTCTGGATAGATATCTCTACTCGGGTGGTGGTGCGTCCAAAGGGTGGCAGAACAGCCAAGATATCCTGCGCCTCAGCTAATTCCTTGTCCCATTTCTCAATCATGCATCTTAGTCCTGGGAACTCCTTATATACGGTTTGGAGAGGGAGTGAGACAGATACATTCTTGAAAACAGCGTCTGCAACTTCAGCGGCTTCCTCTGATGATTCCACTAATACAGGGGACCATTTTGCCTGAGTAAGATAGGGGCAGGAAACTATTGCTTTGGCTTCAGACAAGGGTTTGGAGGTAGTTGTAGTCTTCCCAGATTGTAGCTTGTAGGGAACTGCAATAGTCTCAGGAATGGCAAGAACAGAATACCCGTATGCATCAGGGTCTTCAACATCAGATTCACCCACATCAGAATCATCAGAAATGTCATGGAACAGGAGGAGGATAGGAGGAGCTTCATCATCAGTAGGATCAGAGTCAGTAGCAGGCGGGGGTGTAGTAGGAGACTGGGAAGAATTGTCAACCGAGAGCATCTCTGCCTCTAGGTTGACTGTTCTTTTCCCGACTGATCCTTGGGATCAGCTCCTTCAACCCGCAGATTGGTGCAGACACAAGAGTGGTGTCCTATCTGACCGCAGTTGTGGCAACCCTGACGTTGAGGAGGATTTTGTGAGTTCATGGTGAGGATACGAGGACCACAAGAAGAGGAGCCAGAGTTGGAAGCGGCACAACTCTCATGAACGACTGCCCCAGAATGGGTAAGATGCATATCTTGTAGCAGTGTCTTTATACTTTTCATGGAGGACAGCATAGCCTTGTGGGCCTTGAAATGAAGGCATAGGAGTTGATTCACCTTGAGGGCTTGGGCGCAGGCCATATATGCTTCATGTGTTGTCAATTGTCTGCTTGTTATTAACTGTTGTCCCTCTATGTAAAATCTGTCTGCAAATTTGGCTAACATCTCTTTGGGCTTGAAAGATATGTGCATGAAGGAATCTTTTTTCACCTCCAGGCTAAGATCACCACCAAACTTGTCAACCAGGAGCTGTTTCATGTCTTCCCAAGTCTCAATGGTGGGTAGCTCAGGCACTACCACCTCTTGGCAAGTCAGGTGTAAACAGGTCAGAATGTGTTCCTTCTTAACCTCATCTGATGCTCGCCTCATGGCAGTTTCATAAATAGTTAAGAAAGCAGCAATAGTTGAGGTTTTGGGATCAAAGACTTGCTTAAAAGTAGGCTTTAAGTGTGCCTCAGGAGCTGGACCACCATTGCTGCTATCAAGTACATTTATGCGTGGGGAGAACTCAGCTTCAGATTTGGAGGGGGGTTGTCTAGCCCATAGCTGTCAAACACTTTCTTCAAGGGTTGTCAGAGTCTTGGTAGTTCTGGCACCCTTAGTGTTGGCCAGAGTGGTCTGTTGTTCAGTCACATCTAGGCGTTGTCCTTGGGTAGTGACAACAGTGGAGAGCTCAGCCAGCCGCAGAGTAAGGGATGGCCCCACTGATAGGCAGGGGGAAAATCTGTCGTTTACCAAATCAATCAGCTCACTCATCTCCTGTACATCTCTGTCCAAATCAGTCTGGTCTTGTTTCAAATGGACCACCTTATTAGCTAGGGCAATCAACTCCCTGGCACAGTGGATTCAAGGAGCCCCCGCCAAACCAGGACAACAGCCATTCTCCTTGTTACCCCAAGTGGGCTAGCAGCAGTTGTCACTACCTCACGCAAAGCAGGGACTTCTTGCTGTAGTTCTGTGACCTGAGCAGTCAGCGCAAGAACCTGGGGGTCAGGTTGAGGTATTTCAGTAGGACGTCCTTGGCTACAAGTGGAAGCACGTAATTATTAGATGGCCTCCCAGATCCTCTGCTCTCTGTCCACCAGATCATCAGCAGGAGGAGAAGGTGGGGCATCAGGTATGGGAGTAGACAGCTCATTCACCTGACTCTGAAGTTTGGCTATAGCAGCAGCAGTGGTAGCTCTCTCTTGATCAAATTATGCACTGAGTTCATTTAGGCCTTGTGCGGCAAGGTCTGCTACCTGTTGCAATTGCTCAAAGGAATAGGCACTGAATGCATTGAGCTGTTGTACTAGGTGTTCAAAGTTGGTAAGGTATGCGTTTAGGGTGGAGTCCACTTGAGTTTTCCAGGGTTGTTCTAACTGATGAAACTCATGTAGTTGCTCTCCAATGTACTCAGGGATGGACTGGCGCATTTGCTTGATGGAATTGACTAAACGTTTTTGAGAGGTGACCAAATCACACTGATTATCAGATACCAGGGAGAACAGGGAATGGATCCACTGTTGGTAGGCAGCAAACTGGTCCCAATGATGGGTAACAGCTGCTTGTAGAGACAAGATTTCTTGAACGTGGAGTCCCAACACCATCTTGTGGTGGGCCAAGGCGGGCTGTACAAAAGATGACAGCAGATGATCAGTGGAGCCAGCCGCTGAGAGGAGATGATGTGGAAACTGAGGGGCCACAATTAACTCATAGTATTTGGCACGGCTAAACTGTAGCTGAAGGCAAGGGATGGCCCCGTCCCAAGCTATCCCAAGGGCTACTGCCATGACTTGTTCCAAGTCAGGGGTACCCATAGGGTAAGCAACTAGGCGGGGGCCATTCCCAAGGTTCAGTACAGTAGGGACAATAGGCGGGTCGGCGATGTCTTACTCAATAGAAGGGCTGGTAATTTCAGGCAAGGTTGACTCCCAAATAGGCGGAGGCAAGGGACCTGAAAACATAGATGTAAAAGGGATAACCAAGGGGGTTACAGCCCCTGTAGTGAGCACCATTTTTGTTGTGTTCTGAGGCGCGGCACAGACACACAACGGGAAATCCTAACCTTAGGATTGGATTTGTACTAAGTCTCAGTTAGATGACAGGGAAGGCAATTGTGTTTACCTTGTGGCCCTGGATGAATAATCTCTGCTAGGCGTGGCTAGAGAGAGGCGCAGAAGTACAGAAGACACAAAGACAAAAATGTGAATAGAACTTAATTTTATTGGTAAATTAGGAAATGGATTATATAGTGGTTAGGAATACCACAAAACACTACCAGGACAGTAGGATCACTTGCCACAAGCATGAGTGGGGCGAGTGAGTTGCGCAGAGTCAGGAAACCAAAAAATCATATTTCCTGAAGCAGAAGCCAGTTCATTTTGAGAGTTGAAAGCAAAAGCAAGAGATTTGTCTTTGAAATGGCCCATTAAAGGCGAAATCAAAACATGGTGAATGCCGTTATTCACAACAAGGAACACCTCAAGCATGTCTGTGAGACACTCAATCAACTTGCAAAGCACTAACTCTACGCAAACCCAAGAAAGTGCCAATTTATGGAAAAGAAACTCCTGTTCTTGGGCCACATTATCTCTGATAGTGGCATCAAAGAAGACCCAGATAAAATCAAAGCCATAAACAACATGCAACGGCCAACCTCTGTTAAACAAGTTGGATGCTTTGTTGGAATGGTAGCTTACCTAAGGAAATACATCAAAGTCTGCAAAAAACTAACCACACTAATCAACAACTTAACCAAGGGTAATGCTGAAAATAAATTCATCTGGACACCTGAATTTGACAAGAATTTCCAGCTAATAAAGCAAGCTCTGATCAAAGCGCCAACCTTGCAATACCCAAATAACAACAGGTGCTACAAGCTTGAGTCAGATGCCAGCAACACCGCCATTGGCGCAGTGCTACGCATCAGCCAGCCAAGGCGGCAAGACTTCCTGCCAGTATGTTATGAGAGTAGAAAAATAACCAACACTGAGCAGAGATACCCCAGACACAATAAGAAATTGCTAGAAATATATCATGCATGCAAGAAATGGAGATGTTATCTGGAAGGACATTTAAACTTCTGATTACTAACTGACCATAAATCCTTAATCTACTTTAAAAATCAGAACACATTTGCATGTTGACAGGCAAAATCTATGTCCTTGCTTGAACAGCTTAATCCAGACATCTAGTACAAAAGGGGGGCAGAGATGGTCACAGCTGATGCTCTCTCCAGACTATGCCAGCCTATAGAAGATCATCCTGACCACCTGGACCAAGACTGGCCAAACCTATACAACACTTAATATAAAACTAAAGGAAAGGATCCCTCAACACACCAGCTAACTCATGAAACACAATTAAGAAATGAGAAGCCCTTCCATGTGTCAAATGGTAAAGTATACCATATTATCAAGGGCAAATATATCCCCTAAATTCCTCTGGCACAAAGGGTTGATACCATATTCAGGCATCACTGCCTATTGGGGCACACAAAGGCCAATAAGCTATACCTCACCCTAAAGGAAATAGTATGGTGGCCTAACCTAAAGCAAGACATCATTAATGTCCTAAAGAAGTGCACAGTGTGTGAAAATACTCAAGCACCAAAGCACCACAACCTACAGTTAACCCAGTACCGGACCCAGAACCATTTAAGGTTTGGGGCCTGGATTTAGTAGGACCTTTCCCAGAAGCAAAAGCAAAACAACTCTTCTTCATTGTAGCCATTGACTTTTCAACATACTGGCCAATCTGCTGGGCAACCAAGGACCAAAAAACAGAAAAAATCAACTGCTTCATCAACAAGGCAATCATAGCTCACTATGGAACTCCAGACTACATCATCACTTCTGGAGCCACGGAACTGTCAGGACACATAGTGAATGATAAATTAAAATCAAATAACATAAAACACTCCACAATCTGGCCTTACAGGCCATAAGCTAACAGCAGAGTTGAGAGCCTAAACGGCAGCCTCATTAGAACCCCTGAGAAAATGATGGATGGTAAAGCCAGAGACACATGGCCACTATATGTTAAGCATGCATTATTAGTATCTCAAATACACACCAATCAAGGGACAGGCTACCCACCATTTAAATTAACATATTTATACAAACCAGAGATAGCTACCTGCAATAACCAACCATTTGTGAATATTTTCTCAGGGAAAACCCCCACAGTGGAAAAAGTCCCAACAATACAGCACATACACCTCAAAACTAAGATAGTGGAAAGCAAGAAAATCAAAGCCAAAATGTGACCTCTGCAGAGGAACCACTCCCAGTCAGCTCCCCTATCTGAATGCTTGCTGGAAACAGAAAGAAATTGGATTCAGTACACAAAGAACAGGAAAAGGTTGTCAGATATTGACCAGACAGAAACACCTACCTAGTAAGTTCCAAGGCACCAATGACTCTATCATCAAAAATCACCACAGATCCTGCCTTTGCCTCAGCAAAGGGGAACACTTGACTCTGCTAGTGTCTACTAGCAAACAACTCAGGAACATCAGGTGGCAGCTGTCAAGACAAATCCCCCTCCTGATGTACCAGAGTAACCCCTTAAGAGAGGGGTGTGTTGAGGAGCTGGATTTACTGGTATTTTGGCTGTTGCCAACACACATAACATCCAGTCATTGTGTTGCAACTGAACCAATGAGAGTTCAGTACTTGGAATTGGGGAAGACAACAGTCCAACAGGAAAGGACAGAATAATAAGAATAAGGTGTTGTTTATTATAGAATATTTTGGTTAACATACCATATGGGGAAAGCCACAAGGCCACAAGGGGGTGGCATAGTGGGAAGTTCCATGTAAGGTTCAGAGCCAAGGAATAACTTGTGCGGGGATCAACAGGTCAAATTGGCAACACTCCTAATTAGGATGAAGTACCCGCTATTCAACATTGCCATCAGATTAATCCATAACATTAGATACGTCAAGGGGAAACTCATCAAGTGCCCCCTGTGTATTGTAAGATACATTAGCAGGAAAGCCTAGAAGCTTGGTTGCAACAATTGCCTGGTTTGGTGCCAATCCAATATTCAGTTCAACATTCTGGAGATGGTAACAAACCAATATCACATGACTCATTCAGGTATTCAGCAACTCAAACCCAACTTTCAAATGACCTTCCTTATATTTGATCTAACTTAAGTCCCTGCCACAGCGCAAACTATATAAGTCAGCAACAGCGCCCATGTTGACACTAATAATGTCAACACTTTTAATGTCAACACTATAGTAAAGTGACAACCCGGGTTTACATCATTTTTGTCTCTTGGATGTTGACACTTTTTTAGTTAACAAAACACTTTTCCCTGAATGTTTTTAATAAAAAAATATTTTAAAATACATTATTATACTAAAATAACCCCAGAATATCTAAAAATGCAAAAAAAATACCATAAGTAATAAGAATAAGGAGATATAAGCAAGTATTTTTCAATTTACTATGTAAATTACACTATTTATGCTAAAATTATTTTTTATTCTCATAAGAATTAAAATTACAATGAACCAAAAAATAAAGATATTTAATATATCACAATAAACACAAAGTATAATAAAACTCTATATTTAATTTATTATACTTTATATATGCATAACTGAAAAAATCTCATACCTTAAAGATAAATCAACAAAATATAAGATATTTCTTACTAAACCACATTGAAACTGTATTGGAAAATTACCATTTATACCTAAAAATATTAGTACCATCCAAAAAATTATAGAAATCAAAAGTAAAAAGGATCCAGTCAAAGTAAAGTTTACTGGGCTAATTAAAGCCACCAGCAAAAGCAGTTGCTACATCTTCAAGGTATTTTTTGATTTCCGCCACCTTATACTTCTTCTTCACCACCTTTTGGACGTCCTCCTGATAGTCCTTCTCCTTACTCTTTCTCTTCTTGGGGGCCACCTGGTTGGCCAGGTCACAAAACTTAGAGATATTCCAGCCTGCTCCTCCTGCAGCTTGAGGAAGAACTTGTTGTACTTGGGGTTAGACCCAAACTTCACCTTCATATGTTTATGCCACACCTCTAGGCTGGACATGGTATTCATCTCCTCCTTAAGACAGGCGCTCTGACAGTTCCATGGCGCTGTGCCCCTCTCTTTCCTCTCCAGGCAGTCACCTTCTTGCCCACCCATTGGCGCTTGAAGTAATCAAGGTAACCCTTGAAAATGGTGAAGTGCTTCTTCACCTAAGCATCCTCCAGGAGGGCCTCAAAGCCAATCCCAGTATGCTCTGACCGCACAAAAGCCAAGGCAGTAAACTGGGTTAAGGCAAAGTGGCACTTCCCTTTATCATTGTTTAAATACTTCTTAAAGAGCTCCTTCTTGCTCTTAAGATGATTGATGAGGGCCTGCCTAAAATGGAAGAAGCAGTCCTGTACTTCCCCATTAAAGGTGGCCTCAAAAGCTCATAACTTAACAAGCTCAAAGTCCATTATTATAACCTTTGTTCCAAGTGAGCGCACACAAGCTAGCTTCTCAGCGGCTAGGGCAGACTCATCCTTCTCAGCGGAGGAAGGATTGCTCTGGTGATGTGAATGGGAGGGGGGAGCTTGTTGGCGGGAAGGGATCTTAAAGTATCCCAGACAATTTTGAAGGTTCTGGCATAGACTTCATTCTTAGCACCAGTCAGGAGAAAGAAAGCAAGGGGGATAACCTGAGCATCAAACTGCCCATGCAGGAGCCAAAGCTACTTGAAGAGGGAGTGCAGGTTGCAAAAGTGCCATCACACAGCCAGGTGGTAGCAGTGTTGAGCTGCTCCAGGTTTTGGGTTATGACATAGGCTATAATACTATCCTCTACTTCCTGCCCATTGTCATGGAGCAGGAACATCTCACCATCCTCGGTTTTTTGAGGGCATCTGTGAGGACCAGGTCTTCAATGGTAGTGGCACTCTTGGCCAGGGGATTGGAGTCTTGACGCCTATTGCTGATGAACTTCACCTACTGGCTGTGGGTTGGCACCCTCTTGAGGTTGGTGGGGGAGAGGTACTTGCAGGAAAGCATAGTCAGCTGGGTTGGGGAAAGGTCCTTTGAGGTAGGCATGACCTGCACCAGGTACCATTTCAGGAGATGGGCTATTGTTGTATTGGGCATTGTGCAAGTGTGATCACCCTTAATTGTTTGGACTAAGTCCCAGCGCTCATTATTGTGCTGCACTGGGCAGGAGCGGTCCTCACATTATAGTAGCAGCTCTTGAAGCCCCAGTTGGTATTGTTGCAGCTGAAAATGTACCTGTTAGCCACCATGACTGGACCCCTTTGACACACATTATGGGTAAGTACTTGGGCAGAGAGAAAGGAACCTTAAACTTCCCATCAACATTGCAAATTTTGTGGGCCACAAGAGGGTCCCAAGAGCCAGCAGAAGCATAGCAAAAGCCAGGGAAGTAGTCAGGCTGGGGCTTAGAGTCATCACCTGATAAGCTGGAAGGAGGGGAGTTTGGTGGGGGGAAGTATAAGGGGGCTTGTCATGGTGCTCCTCATGTGTGAGACTTATCCTTGGGGGTCTTTTTGGCCTGGAACCACTTCTTTATGGGTTCCTCATCTGAAGCTGAGTTGTAATAACTGTGGTCCGTAAGAGATTCATTAGATTTCTCTCCCCCAGTGGAGTGAGCTGGGCTCTGCTTGGGGGAGGACCTGGGGGAAAGCTTTGAAGAGGGCTTAGGAGTAGCCTTCTTTGAGATGAAGGCTTATGCTTTGGGGTCTTGGAAGTTTTGGTGGGACGCTTGGTGCCTTTGGACTGTTTGGATGTACTCTTGTCTTAAAATAATACAGTAGTTTTAAAAGCTATGGCGACAAACAAAAATTCTTCAGATTTAGACAAAATGATTTCAGATTTAAACAAAATCCAAGTTGCGCAAGATTCTGGATTCAATTAATTTAAATATCTTTGGTTAATAAATGAACTGTCAAACCAAAAACAAAATTTCACTAACCCATCATACAAAATTATATCAAACATCAAGCGGTGTAGTTCAAACCACAAACAAAATAAACTGACGCAACAAGTGAAATGGATGGATGCTGTTCTGGAGTATATTATAATCCAATCAGGATTCATATGAGGCACTGACAGAAGGACTAAAGTAAAACAAAACTTGAGCAATCTAGAAGTGAGATCACACAAGCACAAAACAAAATGAACTCACACAAGATGTGTAGTATGAGTAGCCTAAAATAGAAAAATAACAGTTTAACAGCCAATCAACAGCTATCCAATTTAGGACCAGAGGCATTTTATCCATTTTCATGGCTCCAGATTTGTATGAAAAGGTTTTGAGAGCCTTCCAAATATGGACTTGAGTTAAAAATAAAAATAATTCATTAAATTTTAAAATTTCTACTTTTAATGATTTTATCCTAGGTTTTTTTACAATGGTTTTTACAAGCAATATCTTCAACTGCGCCAGCAGCCAAGCCAGCTTCAATGGAGGCAAGGCTCAGAACGTGGAGGCACCCGTTTACACCCAAGCCTTTGAGGCGGGTAACAAGGAAGCTGACCTGTTACTGTCCCCTGACCCATATGGCTTTGACTTGTTCAAGAGTCACTTAGCGTCTAGCTCTGCCCTTGCTCCCATACCCACCCCTGCACAAGATGCCCATCAACCAACCAATCAGGATGGCAACCTCAATCCAGAACAACTTCCTGACACCGCCCAACCTGCCCCCCCTCAGCCAATCAGGCTTCAGCTCCCGCTGCCCAGCGCCCCAAACACAGAATAATCACTGCCCAAATTCTTCAGGAAATTGTGGCACTAAACTACAGGGTCTGTCATGGGAACAGATTGCCGCCCGGTTGCAATTTACCATAGCTACTGTCATGCAGGAATTCAACAGCCTGATGAACAGGAGGAATCTGATTGAATAACCAAGAAGCCAAAGAAGGCCACAGAGTCCCAGATAACCGAGGCCTACCCAATAATTCTTGACCTCCTTCAGCGGGACCCCAAGCTTCCCTTGACCCAGGTCTGGAAGCAACTTGCACACCATGGCATTTGGGTGTCTGAGCGCATGGTGCAGCTCTGGCTGCACGGAAAGGTGGCTTCCATACGGGTTCTTACCAATTTTGCCAGCAACTAATGGGATGACGCTGAGGATTCCCCATATGACACCATAATCAAATCAACCCTGGTCAGATGCTTGACAAGTCTAATAGATGACATCATGTTTGTCTTGTAATACAAGTTATCAATTGCATTTGACAATTTTGGTGAGCAAGGAAAAGCCACCACCAAGAATGGAAGGAAGAAGCTCAAGAAGGGGACTTTCATTGGTGCATTTCTGGCTGTTTCAGCCAAGGGTTTTGTCTACTATCAAACAAACCCTGATTTCATCAATGGGTACTCATACGGCCACATCCTTGGTGGATTGCTCGACTCCTGGGATGGCTTGAATTCCAAATACTGGGTTTTCTTGAGCCACCAGATGGAGGGAAGCTCCACCGCCCTTGAGGTTATCCAGGGACATGGGCACCAGGCTTCAGTATACCCCGCCAGCCATGTAGACGTCTATCTTGCTGATGTTGTCTTCTTCAACATTGGAGATACATTACGGGAGCGCTGCCCTCAGGCTTTCAACAACCTCTATCTTGGGGTCCTTGATCATAATTTTCTCTTTGGTCACCAAATGATGGCTGACTTGTTCACGCAAATGGTTTTCCATGTGAACATGGGCAACCAATCACACAAGGATAAGCGCCTCCCACCCCATGCCATAGCCACCTACCAGCCCATCCAGCCAATGACTGATGAGGAGTACAATGAGCGGTAAATGGCGGCCATCACGTGCAATCCTCCTGCCTCCACCCCACCCGCAAACCCAACCCATCCAATCCCAGACCCCCCAGGCGAGCACCGCCTCTACGTCCTCCTTCCCGTGCCATTCTGCCTACTAGGCATCACTCTTCCCTGCCTCAATAAACCCCTGGTCCCAGAAAATTTATACTTATATTATCTTTATTTTGAATTTCAATTGTTTATGTTCTCTTTGTTTATAGTTGGTTTTATTCTTTATGTTCAGCTTATTTCTATAAAATCATATATATACTATGCCATGTATCTAGATCCCGAAAACAGCTATTTTTAGCACTTTGCACAGCCCCTTGTGAAAATATTAACAACAATTTGGTGATCAACTAAATTTGAATTAGAAAATTATAGGTTAACTGTGTTTAGATAAAGTTGTTACAGATCCAAATTCAAAACCTTAATGATAAACTTTAAGCCAATCATATTAATTAGCGCACATGCATCAAAGAATTATTGAATGTCCCTTTATGTCACAACAATCACTTTATCACTTGGCTCCTGATTGGCTTAAAGTTTATCATTAAGGTTTTGAATTCAGATCATTAACAACTTTATCTAAAAACAGTTAACACTATAATTTTCTAATTCAAATTTAGCTGATCATCAAATTGTTGTTACTATTTTCACAAGGGGCTATGTCAAGTGCCAAAAATAATATGGCAATCAAGGAAACAATGCCAACACAAAGCAAACAGCACATATTGAGATGAGCGTAAAACATATACACAATGGGTAAAAAGATGGGATAATGTAGTAGATGGGAAAACAAAAAGGAATAAACAAAGAGGAAACAGTATCAAAATAATACAGAATTTATTGGGGCAAAAGCTATAAAAAAATATGGAAAGGTTAGTAAAAAATCAAATGAGAGAACTTGAAAAGCTTCTAAAGGACCTCAACTTGGCAATTGCCAAAATAAAAGACATTGACCGCAAGGTCAAAGCAAAGGTGAAGTCCGCCGTCCTTGAAGGCAAGAAACTTGACAGGGTGACATCCAAGGCATTAATGACCAAAATGCCTGACACATCAGAAATAACAATTGAGCGCTTACTTAATATTCAAAAAATGGTGGTCAAGGGGCTCCAGTTCAAGGCTTACAATCTTTCCGCACCGTCCGTATGGGTTGATGACCCAGAGATGTATGCACATCTCAAGCCAGCAAAGCGCCCCAGGGCAGAGGACACCAAATTGCCAGCGCAATTGATTGCGCCAAGAATGGCCAAGCTGGCTGAAGCTGCCGGCAAAGAAGAAACACAAGAAGGTAACCTAAAAAATAAAATTAATAAATTTTCAAAATACTTACCTTTTTTACTTAGAAAATGTAGACAGTGAACTCCTCTGGGTCCTGGTCTCTTTTGTCCCCCCACCTTCTATGCCAACTATTCTAATCATGTGGCAAAACAGCTTTTCCTGTCCCCCCTGTCTTGCAGCAGCTTGAAGACAGAATTCATGGGTCCTTCCCAATGACAAGGGACGCGCTAGCTGGGCTGACACATGCCAAGGGGGCATCTGAGTGGGCAGTTACTGCCTACAAGGATGCCCACCTGGTCTGCCTGGACCCGGTTAACCTTAGTGGAGTTTACTGTGTAAACTCCTTTGAGCTTGTTTGGGACGTCCTGGCAACACTCCCATTCAAGAATATACCAGAGATGGGCCAGACCTATGCGGCTGCTTGCTTTGGCTTCCTGGTGGAGCACACCCTGTCTTACCTATTGGAGAACTTTGGGCGCGTGGTGGGCAAATTGGCTGTTGCAGATGCAACAGCCGTAAAGAAGACCAAGATCCTCCTGGCAGACTTTGGGCTGGCCTGGAGTGCCAACGAGACGGGGGTCCCAGCAGCTATGGAGCTCACGTTTACCAAGACAAAGCACAAGAAGAAGATTAGCGCGGTCTATAATAAATTGTGCAAGTTTACAGAAGCCTTTGCTGGACAAAGGCTTCACCTGGTTGTTTACCTGGGGTTCTTATTCTTCTTTGGGGTGGGCGCATCTGTTGTGGCCTGGACAGGGTCCTTCTGGGGATCAACAAGGCCTGGCTTGCACTCAACAGGAAGAAGGTCCCCCTTGGATACAACTTGATTGATCATGTGATCCAGGACGCCCTGGTCCTGGCAGGCATTGTCGGGTTTGCAGCCCCGCCTGAAAAGCTGCTGCTTCACTCCCACCTGACCCTACTGCATTTCACCAGCAGGAGAGAGTATTTCAATATTGGTGTACACACTTTCCACAGTGTGGCGGTGGAGGTTTTGTGCCACCTCCATTGTGGGGTGGGTACATACTGCCAAACTCACTACAGGTGTTTGTAATAAATTCTCTCTTCTAATAAACATCTTTATACTCTACAATATTTTTATTATAATTGATTTTTTAAATAATTTTTTAGCAAACAAGATTTGCAAAATATATTGTGGAAATGGGTTTCATAAAAGTATAAAATTATATGTTAATAAAATAAATTCTAACTTGTAAATTTTACGTTTAATTTTTTAAAATTATTTTTACATTTATTTGACCAAAGTGATTTAAATATTTTTGCGTAATCCAGTACTGAGTGTTTGGGATTACCTCAGATGGCATAATAAAATAATATACAATAAAATAAATAAATTACTTACATCTATTGATGGATCTTCTGAATGTGATTGCAGGCGTGGAAACATCTAAATATAAAATGATAATTAATAAATATTGAATAATAAATTAGAGAATATAAAAAAGTTGGACACACTAAGCCTTTAATTGATTGGCTGTTTGGCTAGGCACACAGGGATGAACAAATCAGTGTGGCCATATAACTTGGCCACGGTCTCAGCTGGGAGGGTATGGATCCCAGCCTGCAGCAAATCAAACAGGTCCTCAGTCCCAGTTGGGATTCCTCACTTGACAACTTGCTTGAGCCACCCAAAGTCTTCCTCAATGGGATTTAGGAAGGGCAAATAGGGGGGAGGAAGAGAAGGTGCATATTTGCTGTGGCCAATTTCTGGGGGCCCACTGCAATGCTTGTGTCAATAATTGGGAATTCCTTGAGAATGTCAGCCACCTTGTGGAGACCAACATTGTCCAACACAATCACATTGATGAAGCCCGGGCTTGTGCGCCTCAGGTGCTCCTGGACTAATAGGAGAAATGATAGGAAGGTCTGGCTATTGTGGGAGCCTAGTATCATTTGGTAGAGCTCAAACCCCTTTGGACCAAGGAGAGCCACCATTGAGTATGCTGTGGCGCGGACTGCAGCACGCCAAGCCATCCTGTCATTGGAGCCTCTGGGGACATACCCATACTCATTGCACATCAACGAGACAAATGCTGATTTGTCAATATAATATAATTTCACTGTCCCCTTGGCTTTGAGGGCAGTGTACGCCTCCGCATAATTTTTCCAGGCATCAATGTTGGCTGGGCTGTTTCTGTTGTAGGGGGATACCCCAAGCTTTTTCCAAGAAAATCACATTCCCTTCACCAGATGGTAGTAAAAGGAAATTGAGGCCTCAATCCCAAAAGCGGACTTGACCATGGCCTGTATATTTGCCAGTTCAAGATGGCAGTCCTGGGCAATCCACTGGCAGATTTCTCATTTGTGCTCCTTGGTGAGCATGGTTAACATGCGCAAGGATTTCTCTGCAGCAAGGACACGACCAGTATTAATGAATTTATGGAAGGTCTTGCTGGCGTATTTGGGATCCACTCCAACAATGGCCGCGGCCGCCTTGTAGTCACCTGATTCCCGCATTAGCTTAAGCAGGATGATGTGTTTGATGTCAGGGATGCGCTTCTGGGCAGGATTTTTGGCAGTAGGGGTCAACTCATTGGGATTGGGCACAACACAGGGCATGGGCACCTTGGTGTAAAACGCAGCAACTTTCTTTAGCACCAACTGTCCCTCATTGGTTTGGTAGAAATGGGGCTCCTTGTCATCCTCCTGATTGCCATCACTGACGTAGGGCTTGTAGCTAGTATCACGTACAGGCTTCACCTTCTCCAGCATGGCTGACGGGACCAACTCTTGCCGGTACACAACGTCAAATACATATGAAGTAAGTTCTACCTCCTTGTTTCTAACTTTCTTTGTAGTGGTGACCTTGGTTGGCTTCCGGGTCAGCTTTGGGACCCAAGGGTTTATGCTCCGCACCCTAGCAGCTTGTGCTCCTTGAACCAGCTGTGTCAGTGCAGCGTCACTATGGAACTCTCCTCTCCTGCCTCCCTCCTTAGTAGGCACTTGTGTTGTACTAAGTCTATTCTTTGACCCGCGGGGCAACCGCAACCGCAGTGCACAATGGGTGCAATGGTAGTCTGTTGCTGTGTTTCTTCCATTTTAAAATTTAATAAAATATTAAATAAAACTTAATTAAGTTACTCCCTATTTTTAATTTTTGCTTTTGTCTGTTTATGGATATTCAATTAACATTTTTTCCTGCCCAATATCCCAATTATAGATTTTTTATTTCTTAGTTAGTTGTTTTTGATTTTACAACGCCCATTTTAGAATACTCAAAAAAATCAACCCATTTTCCTAGATTTTACTGCCAAATTCAAACACCCAACACAATATTTTAAATTTTATGTTTCAGATCTTGTGTCTTATTTTAGATACCTTGGTATCATTCATGATTACAATCCATTGCACACATTGTGTGAGTGATTTTTTTACATAGTGAGTTGCTATTGTGTTTTGTTTTTGGATTGAGTTTTGACACACCTTGCTAGGGTGTATTTTGTCACTGGTTCACATCGTAAACATATGGGTCATTATTTTAGGGATTAGGCCATTTTCTAATGCACATGCTGCTCAAGTCGCAGCATAACACAGTTCGATTTTGAAAAAGTAACTAATTACACATTTTATATTTAAAACATTAATAATCAATGAAAAATTAATATTTTTTCACACTGTAAACTATCAAAATGAAGCTAAGAATCTTATCTTTCTATTGGTGTAAAAATTTTAATATGTATACTATGCTCAATATTAAAGCAAAAGTAATTTAAAAGAGTATAGTCCAGATTTTATTATATGATTATATCTAATGATATAAAGTAGATCACTTCAAAGCTAATAAATACTCTTTTTTAATATACATTAGCTTTTTTTTATTTGACAAAATTAAATATAAGATTCAGAGCTTTATTTTTGCATTTTAATTTATTTAAAAAGCTCAATTATTTAGGATTTTATGATAGTTTGAAGTTAGGGTGTTTTTATCACTGTTTAGATTGATTTTAAGGTTCAAGTGAGCTTTGAACCTCAAATTAAGCATTCTTTAAATGGAATTCTTTAATATTTTATTATTTTAAAAATGCAGAAGAGTTACAATTAACTGAATACATCATTTTAATTGATTTGCATTGATTACAAAGAGGATATGATGTAATAATAATGCTTAGCTGCTTCACATGTATCGCTTGCAAATGAAAACTGGGTATTTAATCAATTCTGCAAACATAAATTCAAGTTCAAACTATAATAAAAGCTATCACACCATTTCTTTCAGAATGGTGTCATTTAGCTTGGTATATAAGAGCTAAAGCACCACAAAGCTTCTAATCCAAAAGACCCTATTCAAAGGCCACATTCTGATCATAACTACTCCAACATTAAGGCACATTTCAGAGATCTGACCTAATTACAGATTCAAAATACTACCATGTTCTCAGTTAAATTTACTTCTGCCATGCTACCCTTTTTTCCCTTGGGAGCTTCAACAAAAAGAGAGAGAAATGCAATGTTAAAAAAGGTATTCCTCTTTATTGCTGGTGATGATCTTGATAATTTCATCAAGCACTTCCTTACTCAAACTGAATTTGGGAAAGCTCAGTTCCTGCCAACTATTCAAATTCAAAAAGACAATGAGTTCATTGAAAACTTAAAGGATCTCATGAAATCTTCTCCCCAAAATCATCTTCCAGCCTTGCAATCTCTGGTTACTTCCAGTTACTCTTTAAAAGAGCTTAATGATATGGGTTTTAATATAACCAAAAGTGAGTTTGAATACTCAAGAAAAATAAATAAAAATAAAAATGTAAGTTTAAACAAAAAAAAGCCAAAAAATAATAACTATTCATTAAAAAAGAAATAACTAAAAAAATAATTAAAAAATTGCTGGAAAATTCTTTTGAAACAAGCCAGTTTACAAAAAAAGTGCCTGGAAATTTTTATAAAGATATAGAAAAAGAGATGAGTAATTACTCAACTGAAATTAAATACTCTCTACTTAAAACAAAAAAAGAAATATATGAAAATATGAAAATAAAAAAATAAAAATTTCAGTTTCAATTTCTACTTACTATAAATTAATCCCTAAAAATATAATAAAAAGCAAAAAAACTGATATGTGCAATATTTGTAATTTAAAAAATTCACTAGAAAAAAAGAAGGAAGAATGTGAAAGTAAACACTTGCCATTACCAGAATCTATAGACAATGACTTAAAGACTATTAACCAGCACCAAGACTTTTATGTTCATCAAAATTGTGAATATAAAAAAGATGTTAATGAATTAGATGATGAGTCTTGTGTTGTAGTTATAGATTATAAAGAAAACTTAAAGGTTGAAGGTGGTCCAATTGAGACCAATAATTGTTTTTATTCAAAAAAACCAATCTCATTATTAGGGTTTGCATTAGTTTTTTAAGAAAAACAATAAAATTAAATATGAATATCATGATTTTTTGTCTCAAATATTATCACATGATTCTTTATTTTCAGGTGAGTGTTTTATAAAAAATTCTTAAATTAGATAGATTTAAAAAAATAAAAAATATAAAAGTATGGACTGTTAATGGAAATCATTTTAGATCATATGAATTTTTATATTACTTATTTAAAGAGGCACCTAAATATATTAAGGGTTCTATAAAATATAATTGTTTTGTGGAATGTCATGGAAAAAGCATTGTTGATGGTCACTTTGGTGTAATATCAAAAACATTAAAAGAGAAAGAAAATCATTTTTATATTAAGAATATAAATGATATTAAAAATATTTTTGAGCAAGAAGAAAAAGAAAAGAATTATATAAATCAGCGCTATCAGGCTCAAATATTTCTCAAAAGTCATTCTTTTATATTTATGAGAGAAAAGTTAGGCCTGTAAGGAAAGAGCTTGAAGTTAAAAATCTGCACATTAATCTTTCATATTTGATGAAAGATGGGAAGTTGTATACTTCACCTTTAACATTTGAAAGTTTCTCAGAATATTCTGAGATAACTTATCATTTGAAATCACGTGATGATACCAGAGAAACAAAAATATCAGAAGATGCTAGTGGTGCACTAGGGCAAGTTCATGAAGTAGGGCAGCTTACTAAAGGGTGTATTTTAAATAGAGTTATCAGTCTTTCAAAAACAACAACATTTTTTCTGAAACAAACTAAGAATATTTATGATGAGCCAAAGATAGGGTAATAGCATTTATAGCTTTGGGGCTGCTATTACTCTCCCATGCAACTCATCATAAATATTTTTGGTTTGTAGTTTGTAGTAGCACTTAAGATATTTTTAGTAATACTATAAGTTGCAATTTTCAATTCTAAAATTGATGACTTATTTTTTAAAAAACATCTAAGCCCAAGATCAATGAAAGTTTTGGAATTTGTAGATTGTATTTTATTCTTTCTGAATAATTTGAATATGAATAATGCAATTAAGTTATAAAAGAATAAATCTGGCGCCTAGGCATAACAAGAAAAATAATGACCCATATGTACACTGAAAGTCAACTCACACCATTTTGTTTGTGAATCAATGTATTTTGGATTATATTTGAATGGTTTTGCTTTTGTTGTGAATAACAGCATTCACCATGTTTTGATTTTGACTTTGGTGGGCCATTTTGAAGACAAATCTCTCACTTTTGCTTTTGACTCTCAAAATGAACTGGCTTCCGCTTCAGGAAATATATTGTTTGGTTTCCTGACTCTGCGCAACTCACTCGCCCCACTCATGCTTGTGGCAAGTGATCCTACCGACCTGGTAGTGTTTTGTGGTATTCCTAACCACTATATAATCCATTTCCTAATTTACCAATAAAATTAAGTTCTATTCACATTTTTATCTTTGTGTCTTCTGTACTTACGCGCCTCTCTCTAGCCACGCCTAGCAGAGATTATTCATCCAGGGCTGCAAGGTAAACACAATTGCCTTCCCTGTCATCTAACCAAGAGTTAGTACAAATCCAATCCTAAGGTTAGGATTTCCCGTTGTGTGTCTGTGCCGCGCCTCAGAACACGACAAAAATGGTGCTCACTACAGGGGCTGTAAGCCCCTTGGTTATCCCTTTTGCATCTACGTTTTCAGGTCCCTTGCCTCTGCCTACTTGGGAGTCAACCTCATCTGAAATTACCAGCCCTCCTAATGAGGAAGACATCACCAACCCACCTATTGTCTCTACTGTACTGAACCTTGGGAATGGTCCCTGCCTAGTTACTTACCCTATGGGTACCCCTGGCTTGGAACAAGTCATGGCAGTAGCCCTTGGGATAGCTTGGGACGGGGACATCCCTTGCCTTCAGCTACAGTTTAGCCGTGCCAAATACTATGAGTTAATTGTGGTCCCTCAGTTTCCACAACATCTCCTCTCAGCAGCTGGCTCCATTGATCACCTGCTATCATCCTTTGTACAGCCTGCCTTGGCCCACCACCAGATGGTGTTGGGACTCCACGTTCAAGAGATCTTGTTGCTACAGGCAGCTGTTACCCATCATTGGGACCAGTTTGCCGCCTACCAACAGTGGATCCATTCCCTGTTCTCCCTGGTATCTGACAATCAGCGTGATTTGGTCACCTCTCAAATACGTTTAGTCAATTCCATTGAGCAAATTTGCCAGTCCATCCCTGAGTACGTTAGGGAGCAGCTACATGAGTTTCACCAGTTAGAACAACCCTGGCAAACTCAAGTAGACTCCACCCTAAACGCTTATCTCACCAACTTTGAACACCTAGTGCAACAGCTCAATGCATTCAGTGCCTATTCCTTTGAGCAATTGCAACAGGTAGCTGACGTTGCCGCCCAAGGTCTAAATGAACTCAGTGCGGAATTTGATCAAGAGAGAGCTACCACTGCTGCTGCTATAGCCAAACTTCAGAGTCAGGTGAATGAGCTGTCTACTCCCAAACCTGATGCCCCACCTTCTCCTCCTGCTGATGATCTGGTGAACAGAGAGCAGAGGATCTGAGAGGCCATCTGATAATTACGTGCTTCCACTTGTAGCCAAGGACATCCTACTGATACGCCTCAACCTGACCCCCAGGTTCTTGTGTTGACTGCTCAGGTTGCTGAACTACAGCAAGAAGTTGCTGCTTTGCGTGAGGTAGTGACAACCGCTGCTAGCCCACTTGGGGTTAACAAGGAAGATGGATGTTGTCCTGGTTTGGCAGGGGCTCATCAAATCCACTGTGCTAGGGAGTTGATTGCCCTAGTTAATGAGGTGGATCATTTGAAACAAGATCAGACTGAGTTGGACAGAGACGTACAGGAGATGAGTGAGCTGATAGATTTGGTAAACAACAGATTTGCCCCCTGCCTATCAGTGGGGCCATCCCTTACTTTGGGGCTGGCTGAGCTCTCCACTGTTGTCACTACCCAAGGACAAAGCCTAGATGTTACTGAACAACAGACCACTCTAGCCACACTACGGGTGCCAGAACTACCAAGACTCTGACAACCCTTGAAGAAAGTGTTTAACAACTATGGGCTAGACAACCCCCCTCCAAATCTGAAGCTGAGCTCTCCCCGTGCATAAATGTACTAGATAGCAGCAGTGGTGGTCCAGCTACTGAGGCACACTTCAAGCCTACTTTTAAACAAGTCTTTGATCCCAAAACCTCAACTATTGCTGCTTTCTTAACTATTTATGAGACTGCCATGAGATGAGCATCAGATGAGGTTAAGAAGGAACACATTCTAACCTGTCTACACCCAACCTGTCAAGAAGTAGTTGTGCCAGAGCTGCCCACCATTGAGACCTAGGAAGACATGAAACAGCTCCTGATTGACAAGTTTGGTGGTGATCTTAGCTTGGAGGTGAAAAAGGATGCCTTCATGCACATATCTTTCAAGCCCAAAGAGATGTTAGCCAAATTTGCAGACAGATTTTACATGGAGGGACAACAATTAATAACAAGCAGACAATTGACGGCGCATGAAGCGTATATGGCCTGCGCCCAAGCCCTCAAGGTGAATCAACTCCTATGCTTTCATTTCAAGGCCCACAAGGCTATGCTGTCTTCCATGAAAATTATAAAGACCCTGCTACAAGATATGCATCTTACCCATTCTGGGGCAGTTGTTTGGGAGAGTTGTGCTGCTTCCAACTCTGGCTCTTCTTCTCGCAGCCCTTGTATCCTCACTATGAACTCACAAAATCCCCTCAGCATCAGGGTTGCCACAACTGCAGTCAGATAGGTCACCACTCTCGCGTTTGCACCAATCCACAGGTTTAGGGAGCTGATCCCAAGGATCAGTCGGGAAAAGAACAGTCAACCTAGAGGCAGAGACACTCTTGGTTGACAATTCTTCCCAGTCTCCTTCTGTACCTCCGCCTGCTACTGACTCTGAGCCTGCTGATAATGAGGCTCCTCCTATTCTCCTTCTGTTCCATGACATTTCTGATGATTCTGATGTGGATGAATCTGATGTTGAAGACCCTGACGCATACAGGTATTCTATTCTTGCCGTTCCAGAGACTATTGCAGTTCCCTACAAGCTACAATCTGGGAAGACTACAACTACCACCAAGCACTTGTCTGAGGCCAAAGCAGTTGTCTCCTGCCACTATCTTACTCAGGCAAAACAGTCCCCTGTATTAGTGGAATCATCAGAGGAAGCCGCTGAAGTTGCAGACGCTGTTTTCAAGAATGTATCTGTCTCATTCCCTCTCCAAACTGTATATAAGAAGTTCCCATTACTAAGATACATGATTGAGAAATGTGACAAGGAACTAGCAAGGCACAGGATATCTTGACTGTTCTGCCACCCTTTGGATGCACCACCACCTGGGTAGAGATATCTATCCAGAAAGTAAAAATCAAAGCCGTCCTGGACACCAGTTCTCCTGTTAATGTTGTTTCTTCTAAACTGGTGAAGAAACTTAAGCTGGCCCCTGACCTCAACTACCATCAATCCTATGGCACCGCTGGTCTCTCCATGACTTGCGCCATTGGCACGTACTCTGCCTTACCAATGCAATTTGGTAAACTCCTGTTGGCTGCGCTGGCTGTTATTCTAGAAAATGAGAGCTATGACCATTTGGTTGGTACCCAGTTCCTTTGGGAATATAATGAGATCATCAACCTAAAAGATGGTTATCTTTCTATCCTAGGGTATAAAGTCCCTCTGATCTTTAAGGAGCCAATCAAAGTTCCTGGTAAACAATTGAAGACATGTACTCTGGAGTACCCCACTGGGGTTTTCACCCTAAAATACCAAACCCATTCCACCAACATGAAGTGTCCTCCTATGGCTTGTCCTGCAACTGAGGGAATTCCTCTCATGGCCACGTCTGCTGTCACCATCCCTCCAAGTTCTCAGACCATCATAGACTCCCAGATATCATATGAACTACCTGAACAGACTTTCTTAGAGCTGTATTCCCCTCCTTTGCTGGGGCGTAACAAGCCAAACCTTTGTCCTGGAATTCTGGACGTTTCCCAAAAGGATCCTGTTCAATTACTAGTTGCCAACCTTACCGCGCTTCCTATGACCGTATTCAGAGGACAGGTTTTTGGTTACAGGAAGTTATTAAATGCCCCTGACGTCTTGTCCCTTCACCCTTTTGGAACGTTTCAAGACTTTAACCTACCCAAAAAACGAGCCTCAAGTCCTATCTCTGTTCACTGCCCAAGACTTCCCTCAGTTGTCCACAGTACAACAGAAAGAGGTGCTTGATTTACTAGACCAATTCTCAGACATCTTTGCTAAAGATAGCACTGATTATGGGCTGGACAAAGGTGTAATTCATCAGATTGACACAGGATATGCTCCCCCTTTTGTGCCAAGCCATACTGCTGCAGCCAAGTGGAAGATGCACAGGTTTCTAAGGAGCTCAAACAACTGCTAGACGCTGGACTGCTAGCTCCCTCTCAAAGTCCCTGGGCGTCTCCTCTGCTCATCTTAAAGAAAAAGAATGGGGGCCACCGGATTGTGATGGACTATCAAAGGTTGAATTCTCTAACCAAGAAAGATTCCTATCCCTTACCGTGTATTGACAACACTCTTTGACGCCTTGGAGGTTCTAAGTTTTTCTCATCCATGGATTTGGCGTCTGGCTACTAGCAAGTTGACCTCTCTCCTGAAGACCGTCAGAAGGCTGCACTCATCACATCAGAAGGATTGTTTAAGCCTACCTGCATGCCACAAGGGCTCTGTAATTCCCTGGCAACTTTCCAGAGGGCCATGAATTCCATCCTGCGTGATTTGAAGTTGTCGTGTGTCTTAGTCTATCTAGATGATATAACAGTCTTCAGCGCAACTTTCACTGATCACCTAGCCCATCTTAAAGAGGTGTTCATAAAGATCTGAGAAGCTGGCCTCAAACTAAAGCATTATAAGTGTGTTTTCTTCAAAGAATGCCTTGAATTCCTGGGCCATGAAGTAACCCAAACAGGGATTTGTCCAATGACCAAGAAGGTTGAAGCCATTGACAAAATTTTTCCGCTACCAACCTACAAGAAGTACAAGAATTTCTGGGTATGATGGGTTACTATAGGCAATTCATTCCTGATTTTGCTTATACTAGCAAACCCCTGGTCCAACTGTTGCAGAATGTTCCTTTTGAATGGACCGCCAGCCAACAGCAAGCCTTTGAGACTCTAAAGCAGAAACTCAAAGAAGCGCCCATTTTAGTGTACCCTGATTACAATAAGGAGTTTATCTTGTACACTGATGCTAGTGACCTTGCTATTGGGGCTATCTTGGTGCAGCTTGACAATGAAGATGTGGAACACCCTGTAGCCTATACTTCTTGTGTGTTAAATAAGCATGAAAATAATTATAGTGTTACAGAGAAGGAGTGCCTTGCTGTGCTGCATGCAGTCAAACAATTCCGTCACTACATGTATGGTACCCATTTCACTGTTGTCACTGACCACGCCTCACTCAAATGGTTACAACAACTTAAGGAGCCTGAAGGACGCTTAGCCAGATGGGCCCTCTGCCTACAAGGTTATGACTTCACTGTGCTCCATTGCCCTGGGATTCAACATTAGAACGCTGATGGGTTGTCCCAAATGCCCATCCTTGCCCTACATCCTTCTGAGGCAGACCGCCTGTACAAGCTAATTGGCTACCCTTCTTCCTGGGAAAGTGAGATAGAAGAGGTTCATCTTTCCCTGTCCAAATTGTCTGAAGACACCCTCATACGCGACAACTAACTCTTCAAGAAGGTGGGGGGGCAATACCTGCCATACGTGCGCCCCAGTCTTTGCCTCTCTTTGGTGTCACAAGCCCATAAAGAGACTGGCCATGGAGGCATTGCCAAGACCTTTGGTTGGCTTCAGAAGAATTACTTCTGGGAGAATCTTTGCCTGTTGATCCCAGATGTCATAGCCAGTTGCCATGACTGCCAACTTCAGAGGCCCTGAGCTGCTTCTCACGAGTTCAAATTGGTTCCCCCTCAACATGCCTTTCACACTGTCAGCATTGATGCTGTAGGACCTCTCTTGCTCTTGTTCCAGATGCCGCTTTATCCTGATTGCCGTTGACCACTTCAGCAAGTGGGTAGAAGCTTGCCCTACTAAAGACATCACTGCTAAGACTACTGCTGCCTTCCTGCTGCAGGATGTTTTCTACCGCCATGGCTGTCCTCAAGTGCTGTTATCAGACAATGTAACCAATTTCAATGCCAAACTTGTGACCTCTGTTGTTGAAGTTCTAGGAACTCACCAGTCCTTCTCTGCTTCCTATAATCTTTCCACTAATGGGGCAGTTGAGTGTGCTAACTTGACACTGGTTTCTATCTTGAGGAAATCACCTACTCTGACGCTGCCAATTGGGATCTATACTTACCTGCTGCTCTCTTTGCCTATATTCTGAGCAAGCATTGGATCACAGGGTACTCCCCCTTTGCCATGTTGTATGGGCGTGAAGCCACCACTCTGTTGCTCTTGGGGATTCCCCCACTCTCCTCTGATAAGGCCATGAACCCTGACAACCACATCAAAGACTTAGTCAACCGCATCATTGATATACAGGCCACTGCCTACACTTCCGCATATAAGACTAAGATGCTCGAGCTCTCTCCTGACAACGCTGGGTGCTCCCCCTTGCCTGAGTTTGATGTTGGTGACCATGTCCTGTACTATCAACACTGTGTGGGTGGGCGCGCGCACAAGCTGGATTCTCTGTGGATCGGTCCTTTAGAGGTGACTTTCAAACAAGGATCTGAGTACACTGTAAAGCTCCTCTCCAGTGGTTGCCCTTTTGCTTGCTTACATGCCAAGTTCCTCCGCAAGTATCACCCCCTAAGGCCAATCTAGAGGGTGGCAATGTTGTGAATAACAGCATTCACCATGTTTTGATTTTGCCTTTGGTGGGCCATTTTGAAGACAAATCTCTTGCTTTTGCTTTTGACTCTCAAAATGAACTGGCTTCTGCTTCAGGAAATATGATTGTTTGGTTTCCTGACTCTGCGCAACTCACTTGCCCCACTCATGCTTGTGGCAAGTGATCCTACTGTCCTGGTAATGGTTTGTGGTATTCCTAACCACTATATAATACATTTCCTAATTTACTAATAAAATTAAGTTCTATTCACATTTTTGTCTTTGTGTCTTCTGTACTTCCGCGCCTCTCTCTAGCCACGCCTAGCAGAGATTATTCATCCAGGGCCGCAAGGTAAACACAATTGCCTTCCCTGTCATCTAACCAAGACTTAGTACAAATCCAATCCCAAGGTTTGGATTTCCTGTTGTGTGTCTGTGCCGCGCCTCAGAACACGACAGCTTTGCGTGTGAGCCTTTTGTTGCTGTTTTAACCCATTTTGCCCATTAACGCCAATAAACCCTGTTTACAGAGTGTATATTTTAACCTGAGAGTTGGATTTTGTTTAAATCTGAAATTATTTTGTTTAAATCTGATGAATTTTTGCTTGTTGCCATAGCTTTTAAAACTACTGTACCGCTATTCACACTGTTTTGATTTTGCTTCAATGGGTTATTTCAAGGATGAATCTCTCTCTTTTGCTTTTGCTTCTTGAAATGAGTCTGTACCCAAACTGGGAAATACAATTGTTTGTTTTCCTGATTCTGCGCAACTCATTTGCCCAACTCAGCTTGTGGCAAGTGATCCTACTGTCCATGTACTGTTTTGTGGTAAAGCTACACATTATATATTCCCAATTTTTATACCCAATAAAATTTAATTTCTATTCAAATTTTTTCTTTGTGTCTCCCAGTACTTTGGCGCCTCTCTCTAGCCACAACTAGTAGAGATTATTCAATCAGGGCCACAAGCTAATCCAATAGCTTTCCCTGAAACTAACCAAGACTTAGTACAAACCCAATCCTGAGGTTAGGATTCCTTGTTGTGTGTCTGTGCCGCGCCTCATAACACAAAAAAATGGTGCTTACTACAGGGGCTGTAAGCCCCTTGGTTATCCCTTTTGCAACTACATTTTCAGGTCCTTTATCTCCTCCCATACAAGAGCCAACTTCACCTAAAATCACCAGTCCTCTTACCAAGGAAGACATTGAAGACCCACCTATTATCTCTACTGTACTTAACCTTGGGAACAGTCCCTGCCTAGTGGCCTACCCCTTGGGTACCCCAACTTAAAACAAGTCATGGTGGTAGCCCTTGGGATAGCCCGTGAAGGGGCCATTCCTTGCCTCCAATTACAGTTCAGTTGAGCAGAATACTATAAATTGATTGTATCTCCGCAATTTCCACAGCATCTCCTCTCAGCAGCTGGCTCTGCTAAGCACCTATTGCCATCCTTTGTACAACCTGCCTTATCCCACCATCAAATGGTGTTAAGGCTCTACATCCAGGAGATTTTATGCCTACAAGCAGCTGTTTCTCATCACTGGGAGTAGTTTGCTGCTTACCAGCAATGGATTCACTATGTGTTTTCCTTGGTATTGGACAATCAGCACTACTCTGTCATCTCCCAAACCTGCCTAGTTAATTCCATTGAGCAAATGCGCCAGTTCATCCCCAAATACGTCAGGGAGCATCTACATGAGTTTCACAAGTTAGAACAGCCCTGGAGAACCCATGTAGATTCCACCTTAAATGCCTACCTCACTAATTTCAAACATCTTGTGCAACAACTCAATCTGTGTCTAGTACCTATTCCTTTGACCAACTGCAACAAGTAGCAGATCACGTTGCTAGGGGTCTACATGACCTCAAAAAAGAGTTTGATCAGGAAAAGACTGCCATGGCTGCTGCTATAGCCAAGCTTCAAGCTCAAGTGAATTAGTTGTCTGCGCCCAAGCCCAATGTTCCTTCTCTCTCCCCCATATGATGATTTGATAGGCAGAGAGCAGAAACTATGGGATGCCATTTGTGAACGTTGTGTATCTACTCTCAGCCAAGAACGTCCAGCAGACCCACCACAACCAGCCCCTCAGGTGTTTGCGTTAACTGCCCAAGTTGCTGAGCTGCAGCAGGAGGTTACTGCTCTG
The DNA here is from genome assembly GCA_014839935.2 of Entomophthora muscae. NCBI lineage: Eukaryota > Fungi > Entomophthoromycota > Entomophthoromycetes > Entomophthorales > Entomophthoraceae > Entomophthora > Entomophthora muscae. The sequence continues at coordinate 92,017 of QTSX02004309.1, forward strand.
CATGAGATTGTGGTGACTGCTGCTAGGTCAGTTGAGGTTTTTGAAGGAGATGGCTGCTGTCCTGGAATGCCAGGGAATCTATGCATCCAATGTGCTAGAGAGTTAATTGCTCTAGCCAATGAGTTAGACCACCTGAAGTTGGATCACTCTAGTCTTGACAGGGATGTTCAGGAAATGAGTGAGTTAATTGATTCAGTAAATAACATGTTTGCTCCCTGCCTCTCAGTGGGACCTTCTCTGACTTCCTGGTTGGCTGAGCTTTCCATCGTGATAACCATGCATGGTCAATGCTTAGATACTACCAAACAACAGGCCAATCAGGCCAACAGTGCAGGTGCTTGTATCTCTGAGACTTTGACTATGATTGAGGAAAGTGTTTGCCAGCTGTGGGCAAGACAGCCCCTTATGGAATCCAAAGCTGAGTTCTCCTCACATATAAATGTACTTGGTAGCAACAATGATAGCCCTACCCCCCAAAGCACACTTCAAACCTAATTTTAAGCAAGTATTTGACCCCAAAACATCCACCATTGCAGCCTTCTTGACCATCTACAAAACAGCTATGAGATGGGCCTCTGATAAGGTCAAGAAAGAGCATATTCCAACCTGCTTGCACCCAACCTACCAGGAAGTTGTGTTGCAAGAGTTGCCCACAATTGAGACTTGGGAAGAAATGAAACAGCTTTTGATTGACAAGTTTGGTGGTGGCCTTAGTTTGGAAGTAAAAAAGGATGCTTTTATGCACACTGCTTTCAAGCCTAAAGAGACACTGGCTGAATTTGCAGACAGATTCTACATGGAAGAACAGCAGTTGATAACAAGTAGACAGTTGACAGCCCATGAAGCATAAATAGCCTGTGCACAAGCTCTCAAAGTTAATCTCTTCTGTGCCTTCATTTCAAAGCTCAAAAGGCCATGCTCTCCTCAATGAAGAGCATAAAGAGGTTGCTCTAAGATATGCACTTGATCCACTCTGGAACTGTTGTACGCAAGAATCAAGATGCATCTAACTCTGGCTCTTCTTCCTGTGGCCCTTGCATCCTCACTATGAACTCTCAGAACCCTCCTAGACAACAAGGTTGCCATAACTGTGGATAAATAGGTCACCATTCCCAGGTCTGCACTAATTCTTGAGTTGAAGGAGCTGATCCCAAAGAACAGGCGGGAAAAGAACAGTCAACCTAGAGACAGAGACGCTCTTGGTTGACAATTCTTCCCAGTCTCCTCCAATCCCCCTCTATAGCAGACTCAGAGTCCGCCAACACTGAAGCGCCTCCCATTCTGCTATTGTTCTACAATATCTCTGATAATCTGATATGGACAACTCATATATTGATGATCCTGACGCCTATGGATATTCAGTCCTAGCTGTCCCTGAAACCATTGCATTCCCTTATAAACTATGCTCTGGGAAAGCTATAACAACTGTCAAGTCTCTACCTGAAGCCAAATAGATTGTCTCTTTTCCTTACCTCACTCAAGCCAAGAGGTCTTCTGTACTTGTAGAATCCTCTGAAGAAGCGGCTGAAGTATCTGACACTTTTTTCAAGAATATTTCAGTCTCACTTCATCTTCAGACTGTCTACAAGAAGTTCCCAGGCTTTAGATGCATGATTGAGAAGTGGGACAAGAAACTAGCTGAAGCCCAAGATATCCTGGCTGTCCTCCTGCACTTTGATTGTACTACCACTTGTGTGGAAATATCCATTCAAAAGGATAAAATCAAGGCTTTCTTGGATACGGGATTTCCTGTTAATGTTGTCTCCTCAAAGCTTGTCAAGAAGCTTAAACTTGTCCCTGACCTCAATTACCACCAGTCTTATGGTACTGCTGGGCTTTCCATGACTTGTGCTATAGGGGCATAATCTGCCCTCCCTATGGGGTTTGGCAAGCTACTCTTAGCTGCGCCTGCCGTGGTCCTGGAGAATAAGAGCTATGATATTCTAGTTAGTACCCAATTCCTTAGGGAATGCAATGGCATCATCAATTTAAAAGGTGTCTACCTCTCCATTTTAGGGTATGAAGTGCCTCTAATCTTTGAGGAGCCTGTCAAGGTCCCTGGGAAGCACCTCAAGACATGTACCTTGGATTACCCCACTGGTGTCTTCATGCTAAAGTACTGGACCCACTTGTCTAATATGAAGTGTCCTCCTATAGCCTGACCTGCGTCTGAAGGAATTCCTCTCCTTGCCACTTCTGCTGTGACTATACCCCCTGGTTCTCAAGCCATCCTGGACTCTCAGATATCATACAAGTTACCTGAGCACACATTCCTAGAGCTTTACTCTCCTCCCTCACTAGGCGCAATGAACCCTACCCCAGTCCAGGGATTTTGGATGTCTCTCACAAAGATCCTGTCCAGCTGTTGGTAGCCACCTTAACTGCTCTCCCCATAAATGTGTCTAGAAGCCAGGTTTTTGGCTATGGTAAGTTGCTGAATGCTCCTGATGTGCTATTCCTACATCTCTTTGGCACCTTTCAGGATTTCAACTTACCTGAAGACAAGTCACAGGTCTTATCTCTATTCACCGCTCAGGACTTCCTGCAACTATCCCCTGTCTAACAGAAAGAGGTGCTTGACTTGCTAGATCAGTTTTCATATATATTTTCTAAGGATAGCACTGACTATGGTCTAGCTAAAGAAGTCATTCATCAAATTGATACTGGTGATGCTCCCCCCTTCTGAGCTAAACCTTATTGCCGTAGTCAAGTGGAAGACTCTCAGGTGTCTAAAGAACTCAAGCAACTATTAGACGCTGGGTTAATTGCTCCTTCCTAAAAGTCCATGGGCCTCCCCCTTTGCTCATCTTGAAGAAGAAAGATGGAGTTCACTGCATTTTAATGGACTATTGACGGCTAAACTCCTTAACCAAGAAAGATTCTTACACCTTGCCGTGTATTAACAATGCACTCTGCTGCCTTAAGGCTCCAAGTTCTTCTCAGCTATAGATTTAAGCTCTGGTTACTGGCAAGTTGACCTCTCTCTAAAGGATAGGCAAAAAGCTGCGCAGATCACCTCTGAAGGGCTGTTTGAGCCTACCTATATGCATCAGGGGCTATACAATGCCCCTTCTACCTTTCAGTGGGCCATGGACTCCATCCTTTGTGATATGAATCTCTCATGTGTCCTGGTATACTTGGATGATATAACAGTCTTCAGTGCTACCTTTACAGATCACCTGGCCCACCTTAAGGAAGTGTTCCTAAAGATCCAGGAAGCTGGCCTCAAACTAAAATCTTTGAAGTGTGCCTTCTTCAAGGAGCCTCTTGAATTCTTGGGCCATGAGGTAACTCAGACTAGGATTTGTCCTATGACCAAGAAGGTTGAAGCTATTGACAAGATGCTTCCACCCACCAACCTGTGTGAAGTTCAAGTCTTTCTGGGCATGATGGGGTATTACAGACAGTTTATCCCTGATTTTGCCAACACTAGTGAACCTCCGGTTCAACTTTTACGCAATGTTCCCTTTGAATGGACCGCTAATCAACAACAGGCCTTTGAGACTCTTAAACAAAAACTCAAAGAGGCTCCCATCTTGGGTTATCCAGATTATAATAAGTAATTGATCCTCTACACAGACGCTAGCAATCTAGCTATTGGGTCCATCCTGGCTCAACTAGATGATGAAGGAGTGGATCACCCTGTAGTGTATACTTCTCATGTCCTCAACAAACATGAGAAGAACTATAGTATCACAGAGAAAGAATGCCTTTCTGTACTGCATGTGTTCAAACAATTCCGCCATTACGTTTATGGCACCTATTCACTGTGGTCACTGATCATGCCTTGCTCAAGTGGCTGCAGCAGCTCAAAGAACCAGAAGGACGGCTAGCTAGATGGGCTCTTTGCTTGTAAGGCTACAGTTTCACAGTGCTCCTTTGTCCCAGGATCCAACACCAAAATGCTGATGGACTGTCCAAAATGCCTATCCTTGCTCTACACCCAGCTGAGGCTGATTGGTTATAAAAGCTCATTGGGTATCCCTCTTCTTGGGAAAAGAAGACTGAAGAAATCTGTTCTGCCCTGTCTAAGCTATCTGAAAATACTCTCATTTGTGACAATCAACTCTTAAAAAAGGTGCAGGATCAGTACCTGCCCTACATACACCCTAGCCTCCGCCTCTTGTTGGTACTCCAAGCTCATAAAGAGACTGGACATGGAGGTATTGCCAAGACCTATGACTGGCTCCAGAAGAATTACTTCTGGGAGAACCTCCGCCTACTGATCCCAGATGACATTGCCAGCTGTCATGACTGTCAAATCCAGCAACCTCAAGCTGCCTCTCACAAGTTTAAATTAGTCCCTCCACAGCATGCCTTCCACACAGTCAGCATTGATGCTGTAGGACCTCTACCTTGCTCTTGCTCAGGCTGTTGCTTCATCCTGATTGCAGTTGATCATTTCAGAAAATGGATAGAAGCTCGCCCTACTAAAGACATCACTGCTAAAACTACTGCTGCTTTCCTGCTGAAAGGTGTATTCTTCTGCCATGGTTGCCCTCAAGTGTTATTATCTGACAATGGGACTACTTCAATGATAAGCTGGTAACTTCTTTAATTGAGGCTCTTGGGTCTCATCGATTGTTCTTAGCCCTCTATAATCCTTCCACTAACAGGTCTGTTGAACGTGCAAATTCAACTCTTGTTTCTATCATGAGGAAACTCACTTACTCTGACGCTACAAACTGAGATCTATACTTACCCGCTGATCTCTTTGCTTACCACCTTAGCAAACATTGTGTCACCAGGTATTCCCCCTTTGATATGCTGTATGGTTGTGAAACCACTACTCTGTTGCTCTTGGGGTCCCCCTACTCTCCTCTGATAAGGCCATGGACCCCAAATCCCACATCAAAAACTTAGTCAACCGCATAATTGATATAAAGGCTACTGTGTATACTTCTGAGTATAAGACCAAGATGCTTGAGCTCTCTCCTGATAATTCTGGACGCTCTTCCTTGCCTGAGTTCAACATTGGGGATCACATTCTCTACTATCAGCATAGAGTAGGTGGATTCAACTCACAAGCTAAACATATTGTGGGTTGGGCCTTTGGAAGTAATCTTCAAACAAGGGTCAGAGTACATCGTAAAACTCCTCTCTAGTGGTTGTCTGTTTTCCTGAGTGCATGCCAAGTTTCTCTGTAAGCACTACCCCCTTAGACCAATCTATAAGGGGGCAATGTTGTGAATGCTGCTATTCAAACTGTTTTGATTTTGCCTTTGTGTAGTTATTTTGGGGAAATTTTCTCTCTTTTGCTTTGCCCTTCAAAATGGGTCTGTTTCCAAACTGGGAAATTCAATTGTTCAGTTTCCTGATTCTGCACATCTCACTTGCCCCAAACATGCTTGTGGTAAGTGATCTTACCACCCCTGGTATTTTTTTGTGGTATTGTCTACCATATATATTAAATTTCTTATTTACCAATAAAAATTAAGTTCTATTCACATTTTTGTCTTTGTGTCTCCCAGTACTTTGGCGCCTCTCTCTAGCCACAACTAGTAGATATTATTAAATCAGGGCCACAAGGTAATTCAATAGCTTTCCCTGTCATCTAACCAAGACTTAGCACAAATCCAATCCTAAGGTTAGGATTCCCTGTTGTGTGTCTGTGCCGCACCTCAGAATACAACAATGTTCCATGATGGCCATCATAAGGGGATGGGCTTTTTCACCATCAGTTGAAGTACAGGCACCAGTTGGGGTCCTCTTAGGAGGGTTCCACAGTTGGTGTGGGCTTGCAGGGTTTCAGCCACAGTGGACTTTGCAAAACCCATCACAGCTGCAATTTCCCCAAGGGACATAAGCATCCCTTGCTTTTTGACCATTTTGAGAACAATTTCTGGGATATTTAGCTTTCTTCTGTGTCTTGCAGGCTGATTGGCTGGAGGTGGGATGTGTCTGTCTTGGGAACCAGATGGTGCCCTCTTATTGGCTGTTTCTGGATTCTGGCTTCTCTGGGTGACTCCTTGGCTCAATTGGCCAATTTCAGATACTAGTGTTGATACATGATTTGGGTTGGCGGCTGCCTATGCATGATGGGCAAACAGTTCCATGCTTGAGGATATGGGAGAAAGAACACATTCCTGGGTAGTGCTTGGGGAGGGGCATGCAGGGTGGGAATTACCATAGAGGGAAGCTTCACTATTGAAAGACCCAGTATAGCCCTGCATGATTTTGTCAAGGCCAGGGAACAGCTTGTTTATTTGGTTGTTATTAAAAGAAGGCTTAATAAATTTTTATTAAAAAATCAAACTCAAAAAGAGAAGTTTATATTCCAATCAATTTTATTTTTAAGTATGTTAAGCTGTTGAATATTGTGATCTAAATTTTAGCCGTCCTAAAATTAGAATAGGGTGATTTTTTAGAATGTGTATGATTCCTAAAAGAGTTGGCACAAATCCATTCTAGATCCTTTAGCATCCTTTTTGAGACACCCATAAGTTATATTTATTTCAAATTCACCTCATTTTTGATTTGAAACTTGGTTCTTGGATTTGGCAATCCTGCAATTTTGGATTCATTAATTTTTACATGTTGTCTATGATTTGTTAGACATACAGAAATCCTAAATCATACATTAGAATCCTGAATTTCTGATTCATGAATCCTGCATTTGTTTGATGTGTTTTGTCTTTTGTTAGTTGAGTTATCTGCTCAAGAGATTCAAAATTTGCCAATTTAAATAAACCAAAAAAATTAAAATTTAATGGTTGATTTTATTAAATATTTTATTTTTCACTCAGCTGAGTTTCCTGAAAAAGTGATTCAAAATTTGGACCAAGGATTTAAAAATCCCGCATTTTTACATTTAGGTTCTGAATTTACAGTAGAACTTAATGCATTGGTGATATGAAAAGATATATATAGGTTGTGGTTACCACAAAACAATCCAAGGTCAATATGATCACTTTCCACAAGTATGAGTGGGGTGAGTGAGTTGCGGAGAACAAGATAGTCAAACAGCTTAATTTCCAACTTCAGAAATAGCACATTTTGAGGAGCAAAAGCAAAAGCAAGGAATTTGTTCTTTAAATAACCATAAAAAGGCAAAATCAAAATAGCATGAATATTAGCATTCACAACAACTGTGCTTGTGAGTGTCAGGTTCCCCCTAGCAGCACTGTACCAGTTTAGCCTAGGCTGGAGATGTGGACTTGATGGTATCCCAATTGATATTGCATCAGGCTTTCTTCCCCTATGACATCCCACATATAGATGGGAAGGCCAGGGTTTACAAGGATGAAAAATTAGACCAAATATTATTCCTCCAACCTCAATGGTGGTAGGTTTAAACACACAGTATACAGGTGGTTTACTTCCATCAGCAATTCTAGAGGTTCCTCCAGGTGAAGCTTGTTGTCCTAGACTGGTCACCAAATAGTGATTGATGAAGTTTTCCATAGCTCCAGCATTGAGTTGGGGTGTTGATATTTATACTTTTAATAGATGAGAGAATGGTAATAGGCACAGTAGAGTAAAGAGAAGTTGGCATTTTATTACCCTCTTCCCCAACTTCCATGAAGGGTGAGGGATTGGAAGGGGCTTAAAAGATTGGTGTGTGTGGTAGGGAAATTTATCACAGTATCCTTGAAAGGCCTCAGTACATACAAAGAGCTTGCACTATGCAGCAGGCCTTCTCTTTGCTTGGCAGAATAAAGCCCCAAGGCTTGGGGATCATCCCAAGTTGGGGTTTTGGCATTGGTGGAAGGACTAGCTACCTAAAATTGGACTGAGTTGAGGGGGACTGGTTTCTTGAACAAGGCATCATTGTATCAAACTCCCCAGGCTTGGACGTCTTTGATTACTTTTTCATAGGTCTCTGGGAGCTTGTGGTGCAATAGGAATTCTTTTACCTGAGGAGAGAGACCAGCATAGTAGAGGTAACAAGATTTGTTGTCATCCAGATCAAGAGCCTCCTTAAGTTGAGAGAAATGAGTGGTGTAGTAGGCAATGGTTGAAGTTCCTTATCTTAAGGGATATAGATTGCAAAAATTATCATTCAGAACCTCAGGCAAGCTAGATTAGTCCAGGATTTTCTAACTGAAGGAGTTAAAATCATGCAAAGTTTGGGCTCCTTAAAGTTGATGGTAGCAAACTATTCTTGTTGTTGTGTGCTGAGTTGTTTAATCACATGGAGTACCTTCTGGAGTCTGTGGTGAATCTCTTGGGTTCAGAATAAAGCAAGGTGTAAGGGAACTAACCTTGGGCAGCTGTCCCATTGTTTTCTGGAAAGAGGCAGGCTGCAGGTATGGCAGGCAGGGCCCATAACAAGATTGGTGTTAACTTAACAAAGTAGGGCATTGATTTTTCCACTCAGGACCATGGGCCAGCAGCTGAGATTATAGTGTATATCACACCTGTAAGATTGAAATACACTATCCCAAATAGCTTGCTGGTGTAATCAAGGGGAAGCTTGGGAGCAGATGCAGGCATCATTTTGGCAGTGATTGTCAGTTTCAAGTACAACTGGTACACAGACAGGTATTTGTATTTATCTCTGAATAGACAGGGATTGGTTGCATATCAAGGACCTTGTCTATTGTATCTTGACAATGATTTTGTTTGGTTCAAGTGATCTCACACTAATATATTCTCAAATGTGTATCCTTTGTATTCAGGATTTAAAGGGTACTTTTTAAACTGGACGGGATCAAATGGAGCTCCTGGAGGACAATAAACTGCAGGCAGTGGTGCAGGCAGACTGGAAGAATTTGAACTGAGTTGGTAAATAGCTAGATAAATTATTTCAATATTTGGGAGAACCAATATATCATAACCTTTATTTAAAAATGGCAATTAAGTCTTAGCACAGGGTCTATGGGTCTATATAGTACCTGACACTGGTGCAATATGCTATCTAAAAAACGCCATCTAGAAAATAATTTGCAATAGAGTCAGGATTTACATCAGCAAATTAAAAAAATATAAAATATTAATTAATTATTTTTTACATACTGGTTTCTAATACAGCATCTAGAAAACACTATCACAAATTAAAATAAAAAGAGTGTTATCCAAATAAGATTTTTTGAGTATAAAAACACTTCAAAAACCCTAAAATATGCCATCTAGAAAGACGGCATCTGTGATCAAATAACAAATTATAATTTTATGTGATAAATCCAAGCCTTTTCTTTATTACCTGGGAATAAAGCATGATATTAATTTATGACCATGTATAACAAATCAACTCAAATTAACTCACTTTTGATGATACTATTTTCCTGTAACACAGTCATTAAAAACCATCTTTAATATACTGGTTTTATTCCTTATACTAAAAGGATATGTAATATTTGGGTTTCAACTTTAAAATGTTTAATTAATGATTTTATATATGCAAGAGTAGTAACTCCATTAACTGGAACTGCTATAATCAGGTTAAGGATGGTATAACTAAGACACCTCATCATTTGAAGGTTGGTAAAATCAATTTTCTCACATGGTTAAGGTAAAGAAGCCTATGTTCAATATGATCATCAAGAAGCTTAAGGTCCAGCATGCACACGGGGATCAGCTATATTCCCAGGCTGTCAAAGGCAAAGCTTTTATAGCCAAGCATACTGGCCAGCAGGTCAAGTTTGCAAGTGTTACTAAGGAGTTTTTGACCTATTGCACCAGATAAGCCTGTCTTATCTATCTCAAAGGCATTGCCAAGTCTCTTGGGGCTATAGCCTGATTAATCTAATATTTCATTAAACACTTTACTTCCAAATATTTAATTTTTACTTTATAGATGAAAACATAGGAACAAATTTCAATATGGAAATATCACAGTTTTGGTGTGTGTTGACTTTGGAGCTTTGTGCACTATAGTGGTACTAGCTGATCCCACATTATTTTTGCAGAGTTGGAATCTTTGTATTATTTTGAGTCTAGCCATATGTTTTTCTTATTGTTTTTGAAAATATTTTGGGCTTTTATTAATTTTTAAGTTATTTGGTGCAGTTTAGCCATAAATTTGACATAGAGTTTCTAGATGGTGTTTCTTAGATGGCGTCTTTCTAGATGGTGTTTTAGGACACATTTTCTACATGGTGTCTTTCTAGATAGTGTACCCCACCATTAAAATGTTCTTTAAATGTATTTTTTATTTTTTAACCTTAAAGATTAACTTGTATTAAAAATATCTTCTTTTTATAAGATATAAACCACTTATATTTTTAAAAAATAAGATAACTTACAGGTTCCAAAATTCTCAAGCAGAAACTTTAGTTTACTGTTATAAATAATCACCAGTATTAAAAATATTAAACAATATGGGCATAAATGGATAGCTTTGATGTGATAATTTATTATTACAAAAACTATATAAGACTGGTAAATTCTATAAAAGTAGCCAAAATAGTATGCCTTATTTTTAGTAATCAATTTTATGTCAATTTTTTAAAAATAAGCACTTATAGTATAGAGGTAGTCTCTCTGGAACCAGATGGCCATGTCTGGTCTAAGGAGAGCGGACTTAAAGTACTATGAACAGGACATGTGGCAATAGTGGCTCTTTGGGACAATGTTCAACTTTCATATGTTGATCAGCATCTTGACAGCCGCATACTAAGAGCAAAGATAAGAGATACAAGAAACAATAAGGAAATCTCAGTTGTCGCTGTATATCTGGAACCAGGAGGCAACAAAGGAAATAAAGAAGGATGGATAATCCTGTCATCGTTGGAGATTGAACCAGGCACCCTAATTGCAGGAGACTTCAACACCTATATCAACAACACCAGGGACACATACCCTGCCAGACCACATTGCCACCCCTCCGCTCCCCTCATGGAGTCATTCCTGAAGGAGAAAGGGGTAGTGGAAACAGTGGAGTTTGAAGAAGTTGACCTAACTCAACTGACAAGGTGGGGATACGTTGATGGATTTCCAGTATCTGGAGCCAGACTGGATCATATTCTGATCACGGGTAATCTGGCCTATGATTTCACAGAGTCACAGGTACAGATTGCTCATATCTCTGACCATCATATTGTATATGTGGACTGGGATTCTGGGTGGGAACGTAGACCAGATACCTGGTGGACAATAAAGGCCTCTACCTTCAGGGCAGAGGCATGGAAGAAGTTAATCCATAAGAGAGTGACCAAAGCCCTGGATCCAGAAAGAGGCCCCCTGGACTCCCTGTGCAATGTGTGGGTTGAAATAAAGTCAATCATCAAGAAGATGACAACTAAATACCAGCGGCGTCTGTACAAGTCTGAACAGTCCAAATTACAAGAACTGGAAAGAAGCTACAAGACTGAAGCCAAAAAAGATATATTGAAATTCAACATGTTAAGTAGGAGGATCAAAGCTCTACAAAACAAGATTGAAACTCGTAGAAGGACCAATGCAACGTACAAGTTTCAATGTAGCTTTGGAACTACATCTAAGGATGGACTGAAATGTCTGGTACAGAGGAAGAAAGGTTCACCCTTCAAAGAAATCAAACTGGACAACAGCACAAAAACTAGGGACAAACAAGAAATTAAAGCTGGGATCCACAGCTTTTATTCTAATCTTTATTCATTCGCAGAAGTAGATACAGAGGCCATGAAATCCCTGTGCACAATGGCAGGCCCTCAACTGAAACAGTGCTCACCAACACAAGGCAAAAAGCTAACGCAACCAATTACTTTAGATGAAGTTCTTCAGGCCATCAAAGAGTTGCCAAAAGGGAAGGCCCCAGGGCCAGATTGCATCCCAGCGGATGTCTATAAACCAATTAGACATATTATAGGTCCTTACCTGGCCAAAGCATTCAATTATTGTCTGAACACCCAAACCCAGCTTCCTGAGGGGAACAAAGTGTCAGTGTGCTTGCTCTACAAGAACAAAGGAAATTGCAGACAGATAAAAAACTGGCGCCCAATTTTGCTATCAAATGCGGATTATAAGCTTTTGACAAGAATTTTATCTAACAGAATGATGGTAGTGGCAGCGGAAGTGTTACACCCAATGCAATTTGGATTTTTCAAAGGCAGATCTATATGGGACAACATAGGCCTGGTCCAAAACACCATAAAGAATAGAGCTAAATCTAACAATGGTTACCTTCTGTTCCTTGATATGGAAAAGGCATACAACAGAGTAGCATGGCAGTACCTCTACAAAGCCATGCGTACAATTAACATCCCAGAGCAATGGATTGCTTGGATCCAAACTCTGTATCTGAATCTGACAGCCAAGATAATTGTGAACTGTGAACTTACCAATCCAATCAAAATTGAACAGGGTCTCAGACAGGGCGACCCACTTTCACCAATTTTGTTTAACATTGCAGCAAATTTTTTCTGGCAGCAGGAAGTCAGAAAATCAAAGGGTTACATCATCCATCTCAACCTGCTTTGAGGATGGCAGCATTTGCTGACAACACCATTGTGGGTGTTGCTGATAGATCAGACGTAAAAGAAATGGAGCTTATATTGAAGCTCTACCAATCAGCTTTGAATGCAAAGGTTAACATAGACAAGACTACATTAGTCAAGATTGGCAATCCAAATTTTTGCCCTCCAAGTGAACTAAGCCCTATCCAGCCAGACACTCCTTTCAGACACCTGGGAGTTTGGTTCAAGTCTTTGGACTTAGACACCAAAACAACAGAAGCAATATTATTGACATAAATGTGAAACAAAGTTAATGGATGGCACCATCACAAGTTTAATCTAATAGGCAAAATACATGCACTAAATATATTTATTTTTTCAAAATGTGGTTTGCTGCGCATGTCGTACCATTCTCTTCATCCTTTGAAAAGGAAGTGGCCAAACTGGTGCAAGGCTTCCTCTGGGGCACATCCAAGACATACCCAATCAAGGTAGAGATACTGTGCTTACCTAAAGCCGCAGGGGGAATGGTACTCATGGATCATAAGGCCCAAAGCAGAAGACTCTGGGAAAAGGGACTCCGCGAACTTATGTCAGCTCACAGCAAATCACATGCAGCGAGGCGTGCAGTTAACTGGGCTTGAGCTTTAGGCATACCAAACCCATCAACCTTCAGATTGAGAGACTGGTTCCAGTCCCACCCAAAGTTATCAATACCAAAGGGAACCCCAGAATACTGGAAAAGATGCTTGACAATAATGAGGATAAACAAATGGACAGTTGTAAAGAACCCTGTAGGATATGCACCTGATTGGAACCTGAAGAACCTGTCTCCAGAGAAGAGATGCCTACAGATCAATAAGAACCTGGATGGAAAGAGCAGTATCCTGAGAGGGTCCAAGCCTATGCCCAAACAATATAAGTCAGTGATAAAAGAAATTCCCCCTGAGCTAGTCTTTCCCAAAATGATTTCCCAATGGGTTCAGAATGGCAGGAGAGTATTCATCACCCCCAAACAATTCAGAGACTTTGTGAGACTACCCTTGGTCACCACATATCAACAGACGCTTACCTGGCGGATATTTAACCAAGCCTTTTGGAGTGAGAAACACTTCCCCAAGATCACCCCATACAGAAATGCGGGCTATGCCCATATGAAGACGTGGACCTTGAACATAAGTACTTTGGGTGCCTAACCGTGAGCAGGTTCTGGACTCAGGCTGCACAGATGTTGGGGCTCACAAGACTATTTTGCCCCAAGTTTGACCTCTTCTTTATGACAAGTCTTAAACATGAACCTAAGCCATTCTGAGTGATAGCTTACCACCTTGTGTTATGGACAATCCACACAACCAGAATTGAAGTCATTTTTGATGATGCCCACTTCAGCCCAGCCCTCATGAAAGAAAAGTTCATATCCCTGGTTGAAAAAGCCTGTGCCCAAAACTTCAGGTGGTGTCACACAGTACCAGGTGCCCACAATCACTTGAAAGAGTTATCCTCTGAGTCTATGGTATCCCGCAAGGGTATCCAGTGGAAGGACGTCCCTCCACATAGTTAGCCCCCATACTTATATCTCCCCCATCCCCCATCTATCTTGGCCGCGTTCCTTTTAACGTCGTCTTGAACCCCAAATAAAATTGTGTTTCCAAAAAATATATAGTATAGAGGTAGAATAATTCTCTTCCAAAGAAGTGGCCTGGGTTCAATTCCCAGTGGGCGCAGGTAAGCTATTTTTTAATTTTGGCTTTTTTGCTTGTATTAATAAGTAATTGGTTTAAATTATGGTGCTTTTATTCTTGTATTTTCAAATTTCAAATGCTTTTTAACTTATTATACTTTTTAAAATTAAGAACAGTTTACAATATACCAAATATGCTTGATTATGATACCCATATTATTAAAGAAATTTCAGTGCTGGGATAGGCTTTGAGAAAGTAATATCAGAAGAAAATATATGCTTTTATTAAAGTATTATGGAGATTTCATGGTAAAGAAACATCATCCAGTAATGTGGGATGATGATGGTCTTTTTTATAGCATGAATTCCTGGATATTATTTTCTTCATGTAGCCTGTCAGCTGCCTGGCTGGCAAGCAGAGCTGTTAAGTTGCATAGAGGCTGACTTAAAAAAGGGTGCAATACACCATCTAGAAAGACAGCATCTAGAAAAAAAATTTACAATAGAGTCATGATTTACATCAGAAATTTTTTTAAAAAATGATATGTTAATTTTTACATATTGGTTTCTAATACAGCATCTTGAAAACACTATCACAAATAGAAATAAAAAAGTGCTATCCAAATAAGATTTTTTGAGTATAAAAACACTTAATAAATACCCTAAAATACACCATATAGAAATACAGTATCTAGAAAGACAGCATCTATAATCAAAAAATAAATTATACTTTTATGTGATAAATCCAAGCCTTTTCCTTATTATCTGGGAATAAAATAGAATATTAATTTATGACAATATAACAAATCAACTCAAATTAACTCACTTTTGATGGTACTATTTTCCTGTAACACAGCCATTAAAAATCACTTTTACTATACTGGGTTTATTCATTATCATAGAAGAATCTGTAATATTTGGGTTTCAATTTTAAATATTCCACTAAAGATTTTAAAAATGCAAGGGTAGTGACTCCTTAACTGGAACTGCTATAATCATTTAAGGACAGTGTAAATAAGACACCTAATCACTTGAAAGTTGGTACAATCAATTTTCCCACCTGGTTAAGGTAAAAAAGCCAAGATTCATTGTGATTATCAACAATCTGAAGATCTGGTATGTCCATGGGGACCATCTTTACCCTCAGGCTATCAAAAGCAAAGCTGTTGTATCTGTCATAACTGTGTTGTTTTAGCAGAGTTACAAGGGGAAAAATATTTGGTAACTAGATAATGTTCTTTATTGTGAGATAAGTATTGTATAGTTAGTGTGAGTTGTGGATAACAGGAGCATGATTGTGTTGATCAATTGGTTGGATGATGAAGGGGGTGACCTGATCCTGTTAATGAGTCAAGTGCCAAAACAAGGTATCCACCATAAGGGATCAGCTTTTGTTCATGTTGTTGGATTTGGAAATTTTAGTCAACTTCCTAGTTTGGCTTTAAGTCACTGGGCAGTTGGGTTACAGGTCACAAACCCACTTACTCAGAACCTTGCTGGCAGGTCAAGCCTGCTGTTTTGATACCCCCTGGCTGAAGTTTGGCTTCCTCTGGGGGAAGGTTGTCAGGGAGGTTGTCAGGGGCCTGGGCACTGTATTGGACTAACTGTTGTTTGGTGGCTGGTAGGAAAGTTCTGTGTTGTTTTTGTTTTGCCTTACAGGGTATTAATTGTTTGTGATAGAGGACTTTATCTTGCTTGCGTTTGCCAAGCCCTTGCACAAGGTAAGTGTTGTTTTTGTTTACCTTTAAGATGATTGCGGGACTTGTTTTCTTGGGCTGTAACTTGCTATTTTCTGTATTCATTACCCAGACCTTGTCACTAACTTTGTGTCTTTTTTGGATGGAAATGAACATGTTTTTCATGCATTTCTCTTCTTTTTACAGCTGATTGCTGTTGGTTTGTATGATTTATGGTGCTGAACAAGGGGGAACCTTGCTGGGCATTTCCAGCTTAGGTCCTTTGAGGACTTGAATAATATTGGGTTATGTGCCGTAGATGAGCTCAAAGGGGCTTTTACCAGTGAATCTGTTCACATGAGTATGGCATAAAAGAATTGCAGTCAATAGCTGCTTATTCCAGTCCTCAGGTCTCCCAGTGGTGAGCTTGGAAAAGGACTGCACTAAGATATCATTTAGGCGCTCCACTTGTCCATTGGCATGAGGATGATAAGGTGTTGTCACTGTATTCTGGAACCCATTCTTGGTGAGGTATACATTGGTGTTCTCAGAGGTCAGTTCCTTGCCCCCATCTGTTATCAGGAGTTCTGGCTTTCTGAACTTGCTGATGATTTCTTTACCTATGAATTGTCAAACGTTGTTGCCTGTGTGGGTCTTCACTGCCTGCTCTACCAGCCAGCAAGTAGCAATGTTGATGGCAGTGATTGTCATGGTAAGTTCCATAATGCCTGGGATTATTTGGCCAAGTAGGAAAGCTGGAAAAGCCAAGAAACTTTAAAAAAATTGACTTATTTAACGGACTTGAATCAAACAGTTAATCAAAAATGGGTTACAGCTGCTCCAGTTTGCCAGTTAAATCTGATCCCCCCTGTAAGTTGATGTTGATAAATTATTGTGATTTGAGGGTCACCCAATATGATCTTATTTATCAGCATGGTCATCAGAAGTTGGTCACTCAAGAGTTCTTTGCATTCTGGACTAGATACTCACTTAACAATGTGGAAGGAATAAAAGCCCAGGATCCAGGCGGTATTGCTTAGTCAAATTTTGATATATATTGAATAATTTTCACTTTTTCAACTCTTGAGAGTTGAGTCCTCCTAAAAATTTTACTCAACAAAATAATATATTAATTGGTCTAAATTTAATTTCAAATGCATCCTGTAGTTGTGTTCTTACGCTACATCTCCTACAATCTGATTCTCAGCTGGATCATCACTGGAAGATGGGGCCCTGAAGTTGGCACTTTGTTGTTGACTCCACCCAATGTTCATCCCATGCCTGCCAATCTTGGAGTTGTTCCACCTACCTTCAAAAATGAAAATCTGGTTAACTCTCAATGTCCTGAATTTTATTCTGAAGACACTCTGATGCTTTTGAAGGATATTTATCTTGGGCTACTTTAGTTAGGGTTAATTATTTTACTTAACCCTAGTATCTCATTTGGAAATTTCACAAAACGGTATCTGAAGCTGCGTTAGTGGTCAATAATTAATTCCATGTGGATTTGGGTGGTGATTCCCCACCACTTGGAGACAGCTTCTTATTATCCAGCAATTTCTATCACAGTGATGATGTATTTCTTGTTGTTGTGCTTTCTGGGCATGGGCCCCACAATGTCAAGGGCCCATACCTTGAAGGGCAGCTGGGAACAAATGGGCAACACAGACTTAGGCAGGGTGTTGCTCTTGGAAAACTTTTCATCCACTTTGCATTTTCCAATAACTTCTTGGACATCCTGATATAGAGTTAGCTACCATGCCTTGTGCTTGAGAAATTCATAAAGTTTGCAGCTCTTGGTGTGTCCTAAGTCTCTGGGATAGCATAGAATGGTGTCAACTTGCTGGTGCGTAGGAATATCCAGGGTGGTGCTCCCATCAGTCATCTTGCAGTGCAGCATCCTGTATACATCTGTGAAGAGATGTTTATTTTTGATGACCATTTCTTTAGTGATGTTGGTAGTGCCTGGAGGGAAGCCTTTGTCTTTAGTTTGGAGTAACAGGAGGGGCCAGTCAGGATCAAGACTGTTTCCCCCTCTAGTGGCCCTAACATACAAGCAAGAGAGTGCATCTGCCATGGAAAGTTGGGTCCTGGTTTGTATTGGATGCTCATGTTAAACCTTTTGAGAAGCTTCATCCAGCGCGCCTGGCATCTGGACAGATTGGCTTGTGTTTTGAAGTATATGAGGGACTTATGGTCCATCAGGGCAGTGAACTCCTCTTGGTGTTCCAGGTAGCAACACCACTTGACAAGACAGTGTACAATTGCCAGTAGTTTCTTGTTGTGGATGGGGTAGCAACATTCACTTTCTGTCAGTTTGTGTGACTTGTAGGCTACGGGTAGGAAGTTGCTGTTGGTTTTCTTGATCTATAGTACTCCCCCAATGGACACATCAGAAGCGTCTGTCTTCATTTGATACTCTCTGTCCCACTTATGATACTGTAGGATAGGAGCGGCTATAAGTTTCTCTTTTAGGCGTTGGAAACAAAGGCCACATTTGGGGGTCCATACAAACTTGGATTTGGCACCAGTTATGGCTGACAAGGGTGCTGTCAAAACATCACAGTCAGGGATAAATTTTTGCACGTAGGCAACCATTCCTAGGAATGTATAGAATTCTGACTTGTTCTTTGATGGTGGCATCTTGCAGATGGACTTTATTTTCTGGTTGTCAGGTTTGATGTTGTTCTTTGAAACTATGTGTCCCAGGAAGGGTAACTGGTCACAGAAGAACTGACACTTAGAGGGTTTAGAGAGCAATTTATGTTGCGCCAGGGTAGCAAACATGGCCTCCAAATCCTTGTGATGTTGCTCCACCAAGGGGCTGTAGACAATGATGCTGTCTAGGTACACTAGAGCGTGCTTCCCAAAGTTAGGGGCAAACACCTTGTTCATAAAGGTAACTAAGGTTGATGGAGTGTTGGTCATCCCAAAGTTGAGCATGACACACTTGTATGACCTGTACTTGGTGCAAAACACCGTTGTGGGGATGTCTTCCTCCTTGATAAGGATTTAGTTGTAGCCTGCTGTTAGGTCAATCTTGAAGAAGACATTTGCCCCACCCAAGGCGTTGAAGAGGTTTTCAATGAGTGGGAGTGGTTAAAAATTATTGATAGTAACTTTTTTTAGGGCTCAATAATCTGTAACCACTCAAAGAGTGCCATCTTTCTTTGCCACAAAAAATACAGCTGCACCAAAGGGAGACTTTGAGGGGCAGATAAGTCCTTTTTCTAACGCCTCTTTGAGGTAAGTGAGTAGTGCATTATCCCCATTTGAGGTAAGGCAGTAGATGGGTCACACCTTGGGCACACTCTCTTGAGTTGGATGGAGTACTGTATGTGTTTTTCTGGTGGCAAACCTGGTAGGGCCTCTTTGAAGATTTATGGATGGCAGGCCACAATTTCTTGATCCTGAGACGTGGTGGTATCTTAGTGGTCCTTGAAATGTATAATCTTGTACTGGCAGGAGTCCCAATCATTTGCCTTGAGGATCTCTTTTTGTCAAGAGTTTCTGTAATGCTCACAAATACATGGTTGCATAGGAGCTGTTCCACTGATTCAGGGTAGATATGGTGATTGACTCCTTCACGCTTGATGGTCAACACAGAGCTCACCCAGTCTACATGGGGATTGTTTTTTTGCAGCCAGTCCAGGCCAAGCACAATGTCAAATTTAGGGAAGTCAATGACAGTTCCCTGAATGGTAAAATTTAGGCTCTCTATCATGACAGAGAAGGGGGCAGTTTCCTGTGTCACAGCAATGTGGTGTTCATCAGCTAAAACCACGTTTTTAATCCAAAAAGGATTGGTGGCTAGCTTGAACAAATCTACAAAGCTGATGTTGACCAGGATTCAATCTGCGCCCAAGTCCAGGAGTGCTGAACCTGTATAACTGCAAAAGCAGAAAGGATAATACATCAGTTTATTTGGATGTCTGGAAATGGTGTAGAGTACTGGGTCTTCTGAGGGCACCTGGATCATTGGACACTAATCCACACCGTTGGGTAGGTACTCATTTTTGGGCAAGTCAGGAGTTGTGCAGGGAGAGCTTGGCTTGCTTAGTGCTCTCCCTGGGCTTTTTGCTTGTCCTGATTGTCCTGTGTGGCAGTGAAATGGAAGTGGGTACAATTTGACTGCCCATTGTTACCATTTCTGTGGCCATTTGAGCCAGCAGGTTTATGGTTTGAATTATTGTTGTTATTGTTACAGTAGTTTTAAAAGCTATGGCGACAAGCAAAATGAACTCAGATTTAAACAAAATCCAAGTTGCGCAAGATTCAGGATTCAAATAATTTAAATATTGTTGGTTAATAAATGAAATGTCAAACCAAAAACAAAATTTCACTTGCCCATTATATGAAATTATATCAAACATCAAGTGGTGTAGTTCAACCCACAAACAAAATGAACTGACGCAACAAGTGAAATGGATGGATGCTATTCTGGAGTATATTATAATCCAATCAGGATTTATATGAGACACTAACAGAAGGACCAAAATGAAACAAAATCTGAGTAATATAGAAGCAAGATTACACAAACACAAAACAAAATGAACCCACACAAGATGTGTAGTTTGAGCAGCCTAAAATAGAAAAATAACAGTATAACAGCCAATCAACAGCTATCCAATTTAGGAACAGAGGCATTTTATTCATTTTCATGGCTCCAGATTTGCATGGAATGTTTTTGAGAACCTTCCAAATATGGACTTGAGATTACAATAAAAATAAATCATTAAATTTTAAAATTTCTACTTTTAGTGATTTTATCCTAGGTTTTTTTTCAATATGGTTTTCAACAGCAATATTTTCAACGGCGCCAGAAGCCAAGCCAGCAGCAGCCAAGCCAGCTTCAATGGAAGCAAGACTCAGGACGTGGAGGCACCTGTTTACACCCAAGCCTTTGAGGCGGGTAACAAGGAAGCTGACCTGTTACTGTCCCCTGACCCATATGACTTTGACTTGTTTGAGAGTCACTTTGCATCTAGTGCTGCCCCTGCTCTCACACCCACCCCTGCACAAGCTGCCCACCAACCAACCAATAAGGATGGCAACCTCAATTTGGAACAACTTCCTGCCATTGCCCAACCTGCCCCTCCTTCAGCCAATCAGGCTTCAGCTCCCCCTGCCCAGCGCCCCAAACGCAGAAAAATCACTGCCCAAATTCTCCAGGAAATTGTGGCACTCAACCTGCAGGGTCTGTCCTGGGATCAGATTGCTGACCAATTGCAATTTACCTGAGCTACTGTCATGCGGGAATTCAACAGTATGATGAACAGAGGGAATCAGATCAGGGCGGCCAAGAAGCCCAAGAAGGCCCAAGAGTCCCAGATAACTGAGGCATACCCAATCATGCTTGACCTCCTCCAGAGGGACCCCAAGCTTCCCTTGACCCAGGTCCAGAAGCAACTTGCTCACCATGGCATTTGGGTGTCTGAGCGCATGGTGCAGCTCTGGATGTACGTGAAGGTGGCTTCTGTACGGATTCTTACCAATTTTGCCAGCGACCAATGGGATGGCGCTGAGGATTCCCTGTATGATCCTGCCATTGAATCCACCCTGGTCCAATGCCTGACTAGTCTGTCAGATGATGTAATTTTCATCTCCTACTACAAGATATTGTTAGCTTTTGATGACTTTGGTGAGATGGGAAAAGCCGCCACCAAGAACGGAAGGAAGAAGGTCAAAAAGGGGACATTCATTGGTGCATTTCTGGCTGTGTCAGCCAAGGGTTTTGTCTATTATTGAACAAACCCTGATTTTGTCAATGGGTACTCATACAGCCACATTCTCAGTGGATTGCTTGACTCCTGGGATGGCTCAAATTCAAAGCATCGGGTTTTCTTGAGCCACCAGATGAAGGGTAGCTCCACTGCCCTTGAGGCCATCCAGGGACGCAGGCACCAAGCATCTGTGTACCCAGCTGGCCACGTTGACGTTCATCTGGGAGATGCTGTCTTCTTTAACATCAGAGATACACTACGGGAGCGCCGCCCTCAGGCTTTCAACAACCTCTATCTTGGGGTCCTTGATCACAATTTTCTCTTTGGTTGCCAAATGATGGCTGACTTGTTTGCGCAAATGGTTTTCCATGTGAACATGGGCAGCCAATCACGTAAGGATAAGTGCCTTCCACCTTGGGCCACTGCCACTTACCAGCCCATCCAGCCAATGATCAATGAGGAGTACAACAAGCGGTATATGGCAGCCATCACGCAAAATCCTCCTGCCTCCACCCCCACCACCAACACCCCTAACCCGCAAGCCCAACCCACCCAATCCCAGACCCCCCAGGCCAACACTGCCTCTACGTCTTTCTTCCTGCGTTATTCTGCCTCCCAGGCATCACTCTCCCCTGCCTCAATAAACCCCCTGTCACCAAACATTTTATATTTATATTATCTTATTTTTGAATTTCAATTGTTCATGTTCTCTTTGTTTATAGTTGGTTTTATTCTTTATGTTCAGCTTATTTCTATAAAATCATATATTTACTATGGTGTGTATCTAGATCCTGAACACAGTTATTTTTAGCACCAAACCATAGCCCCTTGTGAAAACATTAACAACAATCTGGTGATCAGCTAAATTTGAATTAGAAAATTATAGTGTTAACTGTTTTTAGATAAAGTTGTTACTGATCCAAATTCAAAACCTTAATGATAAACTTTAAGCCAATCAGGAGCCAAGTGATAAAGTGATTGTTGTGACATAAAGGGACATTCAATAATTCATTGGTGCATGTGCGCTAATTAATATGATTGGCTGGATGTTTTGCCATTGTACGCCATTGCTGCTGTGGCAAGTTGTTGATGGACTAGTGTTAACTCAGCGGCTAATTGGGCACTAGTCCATCAACAACTTGCCACAGCAGCAATGGCGTACAATGGCAAAACATCCAGCCAATCATATTAATTAGCGCACATGCACCAATGAATTATTGAATGTCCCTTTATGTCACAACAATCACTTTATCACTTGGCTCCTGATTGGCTTAAAGTTTATTTTTAAGGTTTTGAATTTAGATCAGTAACAACTTTATCTAAATACAATTAACACTGTAATTTTCTAATTCAAATTCAGTTGATCACCAAGTTGTTGTTAATATTTTCACAAGGGGCTGTGTCAAGCACCAAAAATAATATGGTAACCAAGGAAACCTTGCCATACAAAGCAAACAACACATATTGAGATGTATGTAAAACATATACAAAATGGGTAAAAATATGGGATAATGTAGTAAATGGGAAAACAAAAAGGAATAAACAAAGAAGCAATTGTATCAAAATAATGCAGAATTTATTGGGGCAAAAGCTATAAAAACATATGAAAAGTATTAGTAAAAAATCAATGAGCAAATTGGAAAAACTTCTAAAAGACCTTGACTTGGCAATTGCCAAAATCAAAGAAATTGACCGCAAGGTCAAGGAAAAAGTGAAGTCTGCTGTCCTTGAAGGGGACAAAATCAAAAAGGTGTCCACCAAGTCACTCATGACCAAAATACCAGACACACCTGAGAAGACAATAGAGCGCCTACTCAACATTCAGAAGACAGTGGTTGAAGGCTTACAATTCAAGTTCTTTGCCCTCTCTGCGCCGTCTGGATGGATGGACAACCCTGAGATGTATGCACATCTCAAACCCGCCAAGAGGGCCCGCAAGGAGGACACTGAGACGCCCGCACAACTGCTTGCGCCAAGGATGGCAAAGCCTGCTGAAGCCACCGGCAAAGAAGAAACCCAAGAAGGTAACCTAAGAAAATAAATATAATAAAAATCCATAAATACTTACCTTTTTTTAGAAGATGTTGATGGCAAACTCCGCTGGGTCCTGGTTCTTTTTGTTCCCCCCACCTTCTACTCAAATTTTGCCACTCACATGGCAAAGCAGCTTTTCCTGTCCCCCCTGTCTTGCAGGAGCTTGAAGATAAGATTCACGGCGCATCCCAATGTCCAGGGAGGCATTGGCTGGGCTGACGCATAAAGAGGGGGCATCCGAGTGGGCAGTTACTGCCTACAAGGATGCTCAACTGGTCCACCTGGACCCAGTTAACCTCAGTGGAGTTTACTGTGTAAACTCCATTGAGCTTGTTTGGGACGTCCTGGCGACGCTCCCATTCAAGAATATACCGGAGATGGGCCAGGCTTATGTGGCTACTTGCTTCTGCTTCCCGGTGGAGCACACCCTGTCCTACTTGCTGGAGAACTTTGGGCGCGGGGTAGAAAAACTGGCTGTTGCGGATGCAACAGCTGTGAAGAAGACTAAAATCCTCCTGGCGGACTTTGGGCTGGCCTGGAGTGCCAACAAGACGGGGGTCCCAGAAGCTATGGATCTTACCTTTGGCAAAACTAAACATGAGAAAAAAATAAGCACAGTATACAATAAATTATGCGGGTTTATGGAAGCCTTTGCTGGGCAAAGGCTTCACCTCGTTGTTTACCTGGGGTTCCTGTTTTACTTTGGAATGAGCGCCAGCATGGAGGACCTGGACAGGGTCCTTCTGGGGATCAACAAGGCCCAGCTTGCACTTGACGGGAAGAAGGTCCCCCCCTGGATATGACTCAGTGGACCATGTTATCCAGGACGCCCTGGTCCTGGCTGGAATCTACGGGTTTGCGGCCCCGCCTGAGAAGCTGCTGCTTCACTCCCACCTAACCATTCTGCCTTTCACCAGCAGGCGGAAGTATTTTAACCAGGGTGTATCCACTGTCCACGGTGTGGCAGTGGAGGTTGTGCGCCACCTCCATTGCAGGGTGGGTACATACCGCCAAACCCATTATAGACGCTCCTAATATATCCTCTATTCCAATAAATATATTTACCCTTTAGATTATTTTTATTATAATTAATAATTTTATAAAATAATAATTTAGCAAACATTACTTACAAAATAAATTCCAGGGAAGGTTTTAATAAAAGCATATAATATATATCAATAAAATCTACTTCTATTTTGTATGATTTACATTTTTTTAGTTTTCTTTTTATATTTAATTGCAAAAAATGATATTGATGTGTTTGCATAATCCATTATCAAGCGTTTGGGATACCCTTGGATGCAATAATAAAAATGATTATAAATAAATAAATTACTAACCTTCATTGATGGTGCTGCTGAATGTGATTGCAGGCTTGGAAACATCTAAATATAAAATGTTAGTTAATGAATCTTGATTAGTAAATTAGAGGATATATAAAAAAGTCAGACAAGCTAAGCCTTTAATTGATTGGCTGGTTTGCAAGGCACACAGGGATAAACAAATCAGCGTGGCCATAGAATTTGGCCACGGTCTCAGCTGGGAGGGTATGGGTACCTGCCTGCAGCAAATCAAAAAGGTCCTCTGTCCCAGTTGGGGTTCCTTGCTTGACAACTTGCTTGAGCCACCCAAAGACTTCCTCAATGGGATTTAGGAAGGGCAATAGGCAGGGAGGAAGAGAAGGTGCATATTTGCCGTGGCCAATTGCTAGGGGGCCACTGAAATGCTTGTGTCAATCATTGGAAATTACTCAAGAATGTTAGCCACCTTGTGGAGACCAACGTTGTCCAACACAATTACGTTGGTGAAGCCTGGGCTCGTGCGCCTCAGGTGCTCCTGGACCAATCGGAGAAATGATAGGAAGGTCCGGCTATTGTGAGATCCCAATATCATTTGGTAGAGCTCAACCCCCTTTGGACCAAGGAGAGCCACCATTGGATAGGTTCTGGCGCGGACTGCAGCACGCCAAGCCACCCTGTCATTGGAGCCTCTGGGGACATACCCATACTCTTTGCGCATTGACAAGACAAATGCTGATTTGTCAATGTAGTAAAATTTGACCGTCCCCTTGGCTTTTAGGGCAGTGTATGCCTCCGCGTATTTTCTCCAGGTCTCAATATTGGCTGGGCTGTTCCAATTGTATGGGGATACCCCAAGTTTTTTTCCAGGAAAATTGCATTCCCTTGACCAAATGATAATAGAAGGAAATTGAGGCCTCAACCCCAAAAGCGGACTTGACCATGGCCTGTACATTTGCCAGTTCAAGATGGCAATCTCGGGTTATCCACTGGCAGATTGCCCATTTGTGCTCCTTTGTGAGCATGGTTGACACACGCAAGGATTTCTCCGCGGAAAGGACTCAACCCATGTTGAGGAATTTGTTGAAGGTCTTTGAGGCGTACTTGGGATCCACCCCAACAATGGCTGCGGCTGCCTTGTAATTGCCTGATTCACGCATTAGATTAAGCAGGATGATGCGTTTGATGTTGGGGATGCGCTTCTGAGCGGGCTTTTTAGTAGTGGGGATTGACTCATTGGCATTGGGCAAGGCACAGGGCATAGGCACCTTGTTGTAGAAGGCTGCAACTTTCTTGCGCACCAGTTGTCCCTCATCAGTTTGAAAGAACTTGGGCTCCTTGTTGTCCTCCTGATTGTCATCACTTATGTATGGCTCATAGCTAGTATCAAGTACAGGCTTCACCTTCTCCAGCATGGCTGATGGGACCAACTCTTGCCGGTACACAGCGTCAAACACATACAAAGTAAGTTCTACCTCCTTGTTTCTAACCATTTTGGTAGTGGTGACCTTGGTTGGCTTCCGGATCAGCTTTGGGACCCGAGGGTTTATGCTCCACACCCTAGCAGCTTGTGCTCCTTGAACCGGCTGTGTCAGTGCAGCGTCACTATGGAACTCTCCTTTTCTGCCTACCTCCTGAGTAGGCACTTGTGTTGTACTGAGTCTATTCTTTGACCCGCGGGGGCAACCACAACTGCAGCGCACAACGGGTGCATTGGTACTCTGATGTTGTGTTCCTTTCATTTTAAAATTTAATAAAATACTAAATAAATTTTAATTAAGTTACTCCCTAATTTTAATTTTTGCTTTTATCTGAATATGGATATTTAATTAGAGGTTTTCCCACCCAATATCCTAACTACAGATTTTTTATTTCTTAATTAGTTATTTCTGGTTTAAAATGCCCATTTTCAAATACCCAAAATAATTTCCACCATTTTCCCCAGATTTTATGCCAAATATAAGCACCCAACACAATATTTTTAAAATTTATGTTTCAGATCTTGTGTCTTATTTTAGATGCCTTGGTATCATTTTTGATTACAATCCATTGCACAAACTGCATGAGTGATTTTGTTTGTTTTTTGAGTTCCTATTGTGTTTTGTTTTTGGATTGAGTTTTGACGCACCATGTGTGGGTGTATTTTGTCACCAATTCACATAGTCTATATGTACACTGAAAGCCAACTCACACCATTTTGTTTGTTAATCCATGTATTTTGGATTGCATTTTGAATGGTTTTGTTTTGCGCGTGAGTCCTTCTTTGCTGTGTTGACCCATTTTGCCTATTAACGCCAAAAATCCCTGTTAATAGAGTGTATATTTTAACCTGCTAGTTAGATTTTGTTTAAATATGAAATAATTTTGTTTAAATCTGAGTTCATTTTGCTTGTTGCCATAGCTTTTAAAACTACTGTATTCCCAGGCAGAGGGTGGTTGGAACATCCAGCTGGGTGAGAGTCCTTGGGTTGCTCTCTATTCCCAGTCTGTGCTTTATGGAGAGAATTGGATGTTTGATCTTCTTTCTCTGCTTCACAATAAAGGCTCTGCAGGTTGATCACCTGTTCCAGGTTGACGTCCTCATCATGTGCAGCTTGAGTGCGTCATAGTACATGAGGTGGGTAGCTCGGGTGTCAAAGGCCATGTCTGAGAGGGCACGTAGATGGAGTTCTTTGTATGCCCAAGTGAGCTCCTTTACAGTGCCTGTTTGGGTGAGATTCTTCACTTGGTGTATGATCATGAGGGCGGTGTCCTTCAGCACAAACCTTGCTAAGAAGTCCTGCTTGAAGGTGTCCCAGTCTTTCTCAATGTGATCCTTGTGCCACTTGTTGCACTAGGTGCCCAAGTTGTGAGTAAGTCAAATGAATATCTCTACAACACAGAAGTGTTGTGGGCATTCCATTTGTGCCATTTTACTCTGGGCAGATTGAATATATGCCATGGCATTGTTGTCATTGGCTCCAGCAAATGGCTCCAAGGCGGCACTTTAAAGTTTCTGGGCTACATGGTGTCATGAAGTGATTGGTTGTAAACTAGCCATCACTGTAATTGCAAATTAATCCATTAAGCTTGATGAACTAGAGTACAATG
Organism: Entomophthora muscae; assembly: GCA_014839935.2. Classification (NCBI taxonomy): domain Eukaryota; kingdom Fungi; phylum Entomophthoromycota; class Entomophthoromycetes; order Entomophthorales; family Entomophthoraceae; genus Entomophthora; species Entomophthora muscae. The sequence continues at coordinate 119,836 of QTSX02004309.1, forward strand.
GTACTATTTTTATGGATGATAATTAGTCCAACTAATCAACTAAGCTGCACTCTGAGTTCATATTAACTAACAATCATCTGATCATTAGGTTAATAGTGGGCTAAGTAATAGAGGAAACTAGGCTGTAGACAGAGGATCCTGGTGCTCTGTGGCTCTCATTAATCCCTTCCTTACTATATAACTCTCTCCTTGATTTATTAAATAAATATTAATTTACATAACTTATAACTTATTATACACATTAGGCTAAAGAACTTATCTAGCTAAGTCTTTAATAACAACTAAGGTCATATCTGAGTTAAGTGAATACAGCTATCAACCACCCAACAGCTGAATTTATGACACATGGGCTGACATAATGCTTTTATCTGTTGTCAAGGGGCAGCAGCAGGTGCTTGGAAGAAACATTGTGCCAACAAGGCAGAGACTGGTATCATCATATTCTGGTACAGGACAAAGCCATCATGTATTTTGGTACCAGGTGTGTATGACACCCAGTCTAGTGGGAGGCCAGACATGATTCTATCAAAGATTTGTAGATTGCAGCAATTACAGACAACAGGCAGAATTTTGAGGAATAAATTAGGATGGAAAACCTACTTCTGCTATCAATATTGTAACTGTGCTGTTTTAGTAGAGTTACAAGAGAAAAAATATTTGAAAACTAGATAATGTTCTTTATTGTGAGATAAGTATTATATAGTTAGTGTTAGTTGTGGATAACAGGAACATAATTGTGTTGATCAATAGGTTAGATGATGAAGGGGGTGGCCTGATCCTGTTAATGAGTCAAGTGCCAAAACGAGGTACCCATTATTAGGGATCAGTTTTTGTTCATGTTGTTAGATTTGGAAAGTTGAGTCAACTTCCTAGTTTGGCTTTAAGTCACTGGGCAGTTTGGTTGTGGTGTACAAACCCACTTACTTGGAACCTTGCTGGTGGTTCAAGCCTGCTGTTTCAACATATTCAAGCATGCATACCAGTAGGTCAAGTTTGCAAGTGTTACAAAGGAGGCTTTGACCTATTACACCAGAGAAGGCTGCCTTACCCATCTCAAAGGCATTGTCAAGACTCTTGGGGCTGAAGCCCAATCAATTTACTCTTCCAATAAATACTATAAATTCAGAACCTAAGCGTAAAAATGCAGGATTGTAAAAACCTTGGTCCAAATTAGGAATCACTTTTGCGGGCAACTCAGCTGAGTGAAAAATTAAAATATTTAATAAATTAACTATTTAATTTGACTTTTTCCCTTTAAATTGGCAAATTTTGAATCCCTTGAGATGATAACTCAACTAACAAAAGACAAAACACAGCAAACAAATGCAGGATACATGAATCAGAAATGTGGGATTCTTATGTAAAATTTGAGTTTTTCTGTATGTCAAACAAATCATAGACATCATGTAAAATTAACAGATCCAAAATTGTGGGATTGTCAAATCCAAGAACCAAATTCCAAATAAAAAATGGGGTGAATTTGAAAAAAATATAAATTATGGACATCTCAAACAGGAATTCAAAGGATCTAGAGTGGATTGTGCTAATTCTTTTAAGAATTATAGGCATTCTCAAAATCACCCTATTCCATTCTAGGACAGCTAAAATTTAGATGCTTGATTACAGTAGATTTTAGAAAACACTAATAATTAAATATAATTATATATTACAATCTATTTTTATCAAATTATATTTTCTTTGATGTGTTGATATTTAATTTGCTGGTGATTATGTACTTTCATTTAATTGGATAGCTTCACCTCCAGTTGGCCTTGGTAAACTGGAAATCAAGTTGTCTCTGCATGACTAGCTGTGGTTGCAGAGGCAACTTGATTTCCTATTGCCAAGGCAACTGGAAGTGAAACTATCCAAATAAATGAAAGTAAATTGTCAACAGCAAATGAAATATCAACACACCAAGGAAAAGGCAACTTGATAAAAATAGATTGTAATATAAAATTATATTTTATTATTAGTGTTTTCTAAAATCTACTGTAATCAAGTATCCTTAATAGCAATACATTAACAATTTTTGTAGTAAACTGATGATTTATTTTCACCCCTCCTTCCTTCCTCAAAAAAGTTTTATGGCCCCTGGCTACGCTGGGGCCAAAAAACTTTTAAAAATTTCTGTGTCATCAGGAGGGTGGCTCATATATCATTATATGGTTTTGTGGTTGCTATATTAGTATTTGAAGTGCAGAATATTGCATCATTTTCAGTTTAGAAAATTTTACATTTCAATTAATTTCATGTCTAAACATGGTTGTTGAGATTAAATTTTTAGTTTGATTTTAGTTGTGATGGAGCTTCTTGATTTGGGTTGGTGTTTCCTAGTGTGCCTACTTTACATTCAATTTGAATTCCAAATCCTGCAATTAATTTTTGAGTTTACTAGTGGCATTCAAAAGTGATTTGAAATTTGGTTCTTGGATTGGACAATCCTGAAATTCCAAAAAACATAGTAAACTTAATGAAAATGGTGATGCATTTGAACACTTTGAATCTGATTCTAGTTAATTCATTTTTTCCAGTTGAAATGTGCAGTTTGAATTGAACTTTGAAAAGTGTCTATGAGTTCCCGCATTTTCAAATATTCAAATAAATACTCAAATAATTCAATTTAATTAAAAAATATCATCCCGCAAATGCGATTTGAAATTTGGACCAAGGATTTGACAAGCCCACATTTTTACCTTCAGGTTCTGAATTTACAGTACATGATCAAGTTTTCTGCTTAAACCCCATCAAGAGGTAAATATTGGGTATACTGTTAATAAACAACCAAACACCTTGGTGTGGATGTTAAATCAACCAAAGTTACTGGCAAAATACATGAGGACATAGTAGGTTATAGTGTGCCTGCTATTAATGTGGTAGAGTGGGGCAAACCCAATTGAGGCAAATAGTTCATGTGAGAGGAGATGAGTTGTTTAGGCTCCTCATAGTAATACCCTTTGGTGGATTCAGGTGTAGGTCCAAATAGTTTGGACATGGTCTGGTGGCCCCTAATCCCTATAAAGGATGTAATTACAGCAGAGAATATGAGGTGATCCATCTTTGGCTCCTGGGAAGGGGTAATAAATCTTAGTGTCAAGGGCTTCTTTAGTAGTAAAATCTGTAGTGATTTATGTGCTACTATTTGTTTTGGCTCATGCCAGAGTCTGGCTGGACTCCCACAGGGGAGGCAGGCCAGGCCTGGAAGGCCATGTACACAATAGGCACAATTATGACCAGGTAGCTTACTGGAGTAGCTAGGGGACGCCAACTCCCAGTATGGGGCACAGCCTGGTTTGCCAGCCCTAATACTATGATATAGACAAACCCCAACTTACTGAAATCCTGAGCAGGAGGAGCGTTGGGTGGAGAGGGAATAGTAGGAATCTCCTTTATGCTAGGCGGGACATTCACTCTTGGGTAGCCAGAAGGGAGATCCTGGTGGTGGGGATGGAAGAACTCCAAGTCAAGAACTCTAGATGGTTTAAAAAAAGTGACAGGAGCAAAACCAGGAGGGAATGGATAGGCTTGTTTATAGTGTGTAGTAGATTCACAAATAGATGCAAATAGAATAATTATATCAGAGCAAAAATAGAGAATTCCTACAAGAAAATAATGGATCCTGGGCATATAAGTCGTTTATTTTATGATGTCAACAGTGAGGAGGGCTTTTCCTCCTCACTACTTATACTTACTGATGAAAGTGTAGCCTTTTGTGCCACCAGGGATCTGGTAGCGTCATTTTCAGTCAAGCTGGCAATTTTGCCCGGGAATTGTGTACTAGAGCTTAGGGATGGATGGTTATTGGTCAGCATAACAGGAACCTTGCTTGAGCTGCAGCATTTCAGGGTGCCACAGCTATTTATAGAACCCACAAGCAATCAAGTGCCCAATTGTGCAGTCAAACAATCACGCTCTCAATGTATCATTTCCTGATAATTAAAAGAGCCAACTTCATTGATAGAATTGAAGCCAGGGATTTGAGGCTTGTGTGCCTCTCAAATCCTGGGTCATTTGTCAATTGAAAGATGTTTTTTTCTCTGGGAGACAATTGGTAATGATTTCCAGGCTGTAGATTGGTTGGCCTCTAGGAAGGCCAGCTGGTTGTCCAGGGCATTCTGGGCCCTGACACTATTGAGGGAAAATTCACTCAACGATAGCGTAAACCATCACTGAGGAACAATAGTTTGCTATATAGTAGTTTTCCTGTAAGGCTGTAGCTATCAAAGCACTGGATTGGAATCTCCAGTATCTTGGTTGCAGTTGGACCTGCTGTTCTGGGTTTGCAGTTGGCATATCCAGAAGTCTGGCAAGGATCTGATTTATATCAGCATGGGTTCAGATGGGTCTTTCTAATGCACCCAACTTCAGTTACACCATTTGGGTCATTGATTGATGCTAAATTGGGTGGTACATGGATTCTGCATTCAGGCCATTTCTCATTCAGGCATTGCTCTGAGCTATAACCAGCTCTGGGAAAATCTTCTGTGTGAGATTCTCAATCCAGGAACGCTCATAAGCCAGGGACCCAGGTTGGCAGAGGCAGGAGATGTGGGGCTGGCAGGAGCATGGTGAGAAGGGGTGGGCATGTCTTGGGGTACAAAGAGCCCAATCTTATAATTCTACAGTTTAAAACTGCTTTTAAGCTCCCCATTTTTTGCTGCTGGCTCCCCAACTAGGGGAAACAGCTGCCAATAATCTGAACCTTTTTCATTGATGGATAACATGCTAATCTTGGCCCCCCCCTCAGTGTCAGGAATATTCCTGACCCCAGACAGAAAGGAACAAGGACCACTGGATCAGACCTTGGAGTCTACAAGCCCCATTAGTGTAATGTACATTACACCAAAGAGCTGGATGGATGTGGTCTCATTTGTGTTATCAAGATCCTGCAGGTGGTCAGGATGGGGGTAGTGGGGGGCCATAGGGATCAAATACATGGGAAGATGCCTGTATCTGTCCTTAAAGAGGTAGGGTGGCACCGTGCACTAGTAGCCTCTTCAGCTAAAAGGATTTGGGTTTGCAGAATCTTGCAAAGGTATTAGGAAACGCCCTGATGCATCCTGTGTTATAGAAATGCCTTGGAAAAAAGCATATTTTCTCCTCAATCACAATGCTAGTGTGATGACTTCCCTAGCCGCTCTGGACAATAAGCTACAGCTCCCTAAAGTTTGGGTGCAGCTGAACCACCCAACCAGCGCAAACCCAGGGAAATATGCGGCCAAGGCACAGGGACTGGAGCTTACTTGATCCCAGCATAACTCAGCAACCACTGGACATATTTGACGTCCCAGCACAAAGCATAAAGCCAGACACCAGGAGAATGGCTCTGATTTACCTTCAGAAAATTTACAGATGCAAGACATGGTGCAAAAGATTTACAGAAGAACATGATCAACAACCTCCCAAAGATGGCCCACCCCCCACCCGGTGTCATCAGCAGAGCCTTATGAGCTGGCCAGAAGATCCCAGAGGAATCTGATTGGGCCAACCCAATGGTATAGAAAGATGCTGCCCACAATGACCCCCCTGCAGCCATTCTAAGTTTAGCCAATAAAATAAAGTTGAACTGGTTGGGTTTGAAAAGCTTATACTGGAGCTGTGTAAGTTGCTTCCTATGGAGATCCGTCAGGACCCACCAGGCCCCAATAAAAGGTTCAGCAAGGAGGGAGCTCTCTACAGGGAGCTCAGAAAGTACCAGGTTTGATGGGTATTTGGTGAGCCGTACCAGTCCAGAAAGGGGCACCAGGGGACAGGATAATGAGGGCAAGGGGTCTGTGAGATCTGCTGGCATGATGGCAGGAGCAGCAGGGCCAGTAGATCCTGTATAAAGGGGATAGAAAGCAAGTTAAAATATGGCAGGGGTTTATGGAACCCGAGGTTTATCACAGCTTCATTACTCAAGATGGCAACAAGGTTAACTTACACCTGGCAAGGTACAAGTGCCATCTAACAGGCTTCATCTTTAGACCAAGATTTTTAAATTTGGGCAGTAGGAACTTGGGGGTGGCATCAGGCAAAGGCAGGCATTATTGGCCTATGCTAAAGAAAAGACAGACACATCCATTTGTTCACCCGCCTGGACTTGAGAAGCAGGCTCAGAAACAAGGCAGCCCTAAATCACGGGTGTTGAAAAATCTCTTTAGGGCTCTTACTGGCAAGCCAGTGAAGTTCTCCTGGCGTTCATTGAGGTGATTATCTACCCCTCCAGAGTAGCTCCTGGTGCCATATTTGGGACTCTTTCCAACAATTTCCTGTGTCAGTTTCAAGGGTTCTAAAATGGGCTGATTCCCATCCAGATCACTCTCAGACTTGAGCCCAAAAATTGCGGGTGGTCAGGCTCTTGGTCCTCTGGGTGGGCAGGCCGCAGGGGGGAGGATGACCTTGTTCTGGTACAGGCTTGATTAATAGCAGCATTATTTCACTTGTGACCCCTTTGAATAGAGATCCCCTTCCCCAAGTTCTCCCCTTTTTTATGTAGCTGCTGCTCATACTGCAGCTCAAAGAAACCTTAAAAATCTTGATGGGAGCCCATTCAAGGTTGAGGGGTACCAGGGTTGGTGGCCTGGATGGCACACCCTGAAACTTCAAATGTTGAGATGGATCAGGCCAGCTGATTGGGGATATTGGGTTAAACGCTCTTTACGTATGAGCTTGGATTTTTTGGGATGGATGGGCTGAGCTGGGGATATGGAAAAGAGCTGCCTTTTAGCGGCTGAGCCATATCCCAGGGCTATTACTGTAAATTCAGAACCTGAATGTAAAAATGCAGGATTGTCAAATCCTTGGCCCAAATTTTGAATCACTTTTGTGGGATAGCCTTTTTTTAATTAAATTGATTTTTTTGAGTATTTATTTGAATTTTTAAAAATGCGGGAACTCATAGACATTTTGCAAAGTTCAAGTCAAACTGCATATTTCCAATGGACAAAATGAATTAACTAGAATCAGATTTGAAGCGTTCAAATCTATCAACCATTTCCATTAAGTTTACTATGTTTTATGGAATTGTGGGATTGTCAAATCCAAGAACCAAATTTCAAATTGCTTTTGAATGCCACTAGTAAACTCAGATATTAATTGCAGGAACTGGAATCCAAATTGAATGTACAGTAAGAAACTAGGACAAATCAACCCAAATCAAGAAGCTCTACTCTGGATGAAATCAAATGAAAAATCCAATCTAAACATCCATGTTTAGACATGAAACTAATTGAAATGAAAAATTATCTAAACTGGAAATGTTGCAATATTCTGCACTTTAAATCACTAATATAGCAACTATAAAACCATATAAGCATTTATGAGCTACTCTCCTGATGACGCAGAAATTTTTTAAAAGTTTTTTGGCCCCCAGCGTAGCCAGGGGCCGAACAAACTTTTTTCAAGGAAGAATGGGAAAAAAAGATAAACCATTAGTTTACTAACTATGTATTCATGTATTGCTACTAAGAATACTTGATTACAGTAGATTTCAGAAGACGCTAATAATAAAGTAGAATTATATATTATAATCTATCTTATCACGTTGTCTTTCCTTTGGTGTGTTGATAATGTGTGTCCAATTAATTGCAAACACATTATCAACACATCAAAGGAAAGACAACATGATAAGATATATTGTAATATATAATTCTACTTTATTATTAGTGTCTTCTGAAATCTACTGTAATCAAGCATCTAAATTTTAGCCGTCCTAAAATAGAATAGGGTGATTTTTGAGAATGCCTATGATTCCTAAAAGAATTAGCACAAATCCACCCTATATCCTTTAGCATCCTTTTTGAGACACTAATAAATTATATTTATTTCAAATTCCTTGCAATAATGATTTGAAATTTGATTCTTGGATTTGACAATCCCACAATTTCAGATTTGTTAATTTTTACATGATGTCCATGATTTGATTGAAATACAGGAAATCTCAAATTGTACATTAGAATCCCGCATTTCTGATTCATGTATCCCACATTTGTTTGCTGAGTTTTGTCTTTTGTTAGTTGAGTTATCTGCTCAAGAGATTCAAAATTTGCCAATTTAAATAAACCAAAAAAAATCAAAATAAATGGTTGATTTTATTAAATATTTTATTTTTCACTCAGCTAAGTTGCCCGCAAAAGTGATTCGAAATTTGGACCAAGGATTTGACAATCCCGTATTTTTGCGTTCAGGTTCTGAATTTACAGTACCACCACACTGCAGGGATACTTGGTATGGGCCTGCATCCAATTCCAAAGCCCTGGGGGGAGATGCAGGCAACAGGACCCAGGGTAAATATTGGTGTTCAACCACCCAGGCCCAGCCAGTAACCCCAATTGGTCAAGGCTAGCCAGGGAATTTCAGCCGCTGCAGGATTTCAGATAAGCTGCCCTTTCTTTGGAGAAGTTTCAACAAGCTTTTTGCGGGGATGTAGCCTTTAATTTGGGTAGGGGAGGGGTTATTGACCCAGCTTTGATGGCAGCTTGAGAGCTGTATATGCTGAACCTTAAGATCTGAAAGAAGTAGCGTGTAAGCTAACTTTACACCAATAACTCCATCAGGAAGAATAGATACTGATGTATGATATGATGGTAACCTTAGCAAAAAAACCAGAGCCCATGCCTGCTCTGCATCCCAAAGGGGGAACACTTAGTTTAGAAATGAGGTGCTGCCCACTAGATAGATTCAACCTGGCCCAAGTAAATCCATGTCAGATATGGATCTACAGAAGATAGTTTAATATGGAGTGGAGTTGGTAGGCCTGAGAACCAAGCCTAGTAAAAAAGGAAAGCTTTACATCCACTAGCCCCATGCCCAGCTAGATAATGCAGGCACCAAGGGGTGGCCATGGCCAAGATATAGGTTCAAGCCAAAGCAACCCCAGGGGCCCAGCATTTCTAATGATGGATTCTCACCCAGGTAGCTGTTTCAATGCAAAAAAGCACCCCTACATCCCAGTAGGGTTAAAGGGTATTATGATGGACTAAAAATATTTCTGGCTGGGAAAAAGTTACCTCAGCCTAATAGAGTGAGTAAGGTGGCAGTGGATCTAATCTTGATTGATATAAGTTCATGATGGATGGGTTTTAACCCAGGTTGGCTTTGTTTTAGGCAGGGATCAAACTCCCCACACAGCTTTGAAATTGTACCAAGGAGGTATAGTGGAATCCCTCATGATCAGATCAGATGGGGATTGCTATCCAGATTCAAATGCTTTTAAATAGGGGGAATCAATTGATGAGAGCTCAGAAACGGTAAATTATAAACAAGGTGTACAGAAACCTTCATAATAATATAACCATATATAAAGCAAGCCCTGATTAATTGGGAACTGGGATGAGTGTTGGTGTACAGGGGTTCAAATCCCAAGGATTGGGAATTGGAGGGATGGCTCACAAGAGAAGAATCATTTGGACTTGCTGCCAAAGTATTTAGTGATGTGAAAAAGAGATTGAAGATCATACACCTAATCAGAAGTAGATTAAGGTTAAGAATCCCACATAATAAACTGTATTGATTGAATTAATATCTAGATAATTATGGTGGTGTGTCCAAAAACAGTTATTTGAGACTGTGTTATTAAGGGAATAAGGATATCATACTTTACTTTGAGTCTTGTCTCCTTAGGGGATATTCCATGCTAGTATAGGCCTAAACGGTTACAAGAGTCTCTAGGGGACCTTTAATAGATTCCTTGATGCTTTGGAGATTGGCTGGAGTAGCTTCTACTCATATATCATCATATATGTGGTTGGGATATGCCATTGTCAGCAGCTTTGCATATTTTGGAGTAGGGGTTAAGGCTCACCTTTTTGGGAAGGCAATTCCTAAAAATTGAACCATAGCTATGACAGAAAGCTATCACATGGCTCACTTTATTTGAGAGAAGATGGGTTAGTAACTGAAAGTTCAATATCTATGAGGGAGTGAGGGGTTAGGATCTCATAAGTGATGCTGATTCCCCATATCTAATAGATTCATAAAATTAACAAAATATTTATGGCCAAAGTCCTTAGTTTCCTTTCCTTATTCTGCACATTAGATTGGGGGTATTGCTTCTCTACATCTCTGACTTTGTTATCATCCCCATGGTTATGGGTTTACAGTGGCCTGGGATACTTTTCATCTTTGCCAATAGAATAGAGAAGCTTGGGGTTGCAGAACCACTAAATTGCCATGCTCTATACCGTCAATTGGCAGGTTTTTACTCTGTATCAGCCTTATAGGATGATTAAACCTCTTCCCAGCGCCTGGAGAATGCTCCTTTAAAAATTTAGCACTGGTGTTGATTTTTTAAGTCAGCTTTGGGTAGACATGCCCACTTTTAACCCCTTGGGAATTTTGGTGAGAATCCACAACTGCAGGATCAACTGATGTATAGAGGTTAGTCATGGCTGAAGTTGGGGACTGGTGAATTTCAAACCTTTTTATTGGAAGGAGGTGATGGATATGACATTGGTGTACTACTTGTCCTACATGAGAAAGGAGTCTCTAGGAAGATAGATGGATCAAGATCCAATATGTTTTTAGGTAAGAACTTGTAAGCTAAAGGAAATAGATAACTGAGTTATAAAAAATATGACTCAAGCCTTATTGGATATGAAGGCAGCATTGGAGAATGAAGATATTGCCAATTTTTGATCCCCTCAGAGGAGTGCCTGGATTCTGAGTGCAGATATAGCCATGATTGATAAAAAGTGTTATGTTGAAATGTATAAATGATATTTTAATAATTTCTAGGAAGGAAGAAAGTTGGGTAAGAATATGAATGACAGTCTATATAAACTAAACTTGAGTAGAACGTAGCTATAGTGGAGTTTGATTGGCTGGTGGAATTTGCCAAAGGGGGATTGATGAAGAATATTCTTGTCGTGATGCCAAGGGTGGTTTGTATCAAGTTTGAACCGCTAGGGTATAAATGCTGGGAACCCTGAGCTTGAACTGATTTTTGGTAAGGTGATGATGTCAGCTCAGCGTTGGAGTAATTATTTTAAACTGTATATTTATATTGTTGAAATGGGCTCCCGCTAAAACTATGTAGCGGAGTAGAGGCAGAGAATAAAGGGAAGGTAAGGATATTGGCTCGGTATGAAAGAATCAAGAGTGCTGTTTGACTTGAGCTTTCTGGCAGTGATACTGAATCTGCTGCTGATTGCAGTGGCATTGAAAGTCCCCAAGCGGCCAAGGGACATTAACTTGGCCATTGTCCTATCCATGTTTGATGTTTTCTTGGCTTTGACCACGATGGCAATAGTGGTGCAGGCAGGCAGCTTTGTTCCGGATGAGATGAAGCGAAGCTGCCGTGTGCTGGGGCCAATTGGGTTTATCTTGCTGTACATGTCAACGGGGCTGGTGGCTTCAATTAGCATTGAGCGATGGTCTAGGATTTCTGGACGCCGGCTAAGCAGATTATCGCAGGCCACCGTGGCAGTTTACTCTCTGTTTTATTTCAGCTGTGTTGGGATGGCAGTGCTGTCGGATCAGTTTGACGCAACGCCGTCTGGGCTGGACTGCACGGTTGACGTGAGCGAGTCGTGGTTCAACGCCGGAATGGTATTTCTTTTGGGGCTGAACTTTGTTCTGATGCTGTGCGTTTCCCTGTACTCCTACGTTGCCGTGTACATCCACATCCGCTCGGTCACCAAGCGGCCAGCAGATCCCACTCGCCCGCCCATGTCAATCAACCATCGCGTCAAAATCCGCATAATAATCACCATGCTTGTCTATGCCATCCTCGTCACTCCCGCCGCACTCTTCCTCTTCCTCGAAGCACTCCAGCTGCTTGAAAACCTCTACTACACCAGCCTGTTTGCATCCATCCTCATCGCCGCTGTCCCCGTAGCCAACGCCTGCCTTGTCCTATTTGCCCACTCCCTCGTCTTCACCCAACTTCTCTCCCTCTTCAAACCCGCTCCGCCAATTGATCCACTTACATGACCCTCTAATATCCACAAAATAAACATTTAAATTAATCCAACCTACCATCGTGACCCCATCCAATATAAACTCTAAACAAAAAAGCCTTTCTATTGACAACCCTTCCTCCCACCAAAACAAGCCACATCTAACCCCACCATAATCCTCCAAAAAAACAAATCCACAGCAGGTTGATAAAAAAACAGATCCCCCAGAATAACTCTCTATCGCTCAATATTTTTGTAAAGCTGCATCCTCAAGGGGTAAGCTTTACATAGCTTCCCAAAATCTTGGATATATCTCACCCCTATACATACCACAAAACACTGAATACATATAAAGCTTCCAATTAGAATTTATAGTCCATGGTCAATAAAAATATCTAAACACACTATACCACATAATTAGCCATCTTATATATAAATACAATCTAAACGTTAATCAAATCCCTGTAGATAGATTAATAACCACCCAAACCAAGCATACAGAAAACGCCACTAAATTTCAATAGCTTGCAAGTACAAGTTATACCAGTTAATGCAAAGCTTTTTTACATGATGACGGCATGGCAACCTACATAGGGGAAGCAAGGAATATAGGTAGGATACTTTTATCAGGGGAAATATTTGGCATCAAGCTAAAGTAAAGTGGCTCAATCCAACCAATTTTGAAGGATCAGGTATAAGTGGAGAAGATGGTGCGTGGTGGATCATCATATGGTGGAACTACCTTGGCAACAGACAAGAGAACAAAATCCTAAAATTGAAGGTTGAAACCTGAACCATCAACAACCCCCTCACTCATTAAGTTAGTCTGCTGTGAAAGGGACATCAGGGAGAGGTCTGGCCTTGAGAGCAGATACCTGATGGCACTATAGTTGGTTGGCAGTGGGCTCAAATGTGCTAGCATGATCTCCTTTGCTCATGAGGAGGTACGCTCTGTGATAATTCTTAATGATGGTCTTTTTGGCACTGAAGAATTTCACAGGGTATGCATTGTGTTCCAAGTGGATTTTATAAGACTTCCTGGTCCTCTGTGTACTGCATCTAGTTCCTTGTTGTTTTCAGCAAGGAGCCAAACTGGAATTCTATGAGCAAGGGATTCCTCCCAGAAAGTGAATATTTTTGAACCATTTTTTGGTGCCTGTCAACTTGGCTTTGAGCCTGATGCTTTTGAGTGCAGAGCTCTGCATTTCTGTAGGTGGTTCCTTTGAAGATGTTCATGTGGGGTTGATTATTGCATGTGACTAATTTTGGCCTATATCTTAGGTGAGTTTGAAAGAAGAGCGAGTAACCCCTTGATTGACTCTAACTCTGGATACTAGTGGTGAAGGTTTGACATCAAATTTCTGGGCATCTGATATGCCCAAAAAAGTCAGACCAGAGCATACTAAATCTACACATAAAAAAGTCCAACATTGAACACACAGCTTGATGGTCATCAGCATAAATCTAGGCTTTACTAGGCCCATCAAACCCAAACCTCCACTGGTATATCACACCCACAAAAACAAGGTCAGCACAGGAATATCAGAATCTCAAGCCTCAACAAACCAACTCCTGCACATTCTATTCTCTACCACATTTATCACCATTTGAGCAGGGCCTGAAAAATGTGTGCACTATAGCCCAACCCTGCACATTTAAACATGAGCAGGAAAAATTTAAACCAGCAGCGCAGAAACCCCAGACCTAAACAATACCCAAGAGAACTTTTTAGTGTTGGACTGCTCAGATCAATACATTTCCTCCAAAAGATTTAACAATCAGTTATCTTAATTCCCGTTTTGGGGCCAAGCTTGAGCAAAGTCAAAAAAGTTACAAAGCTGATAAAGACATTGGTGTTAATCAAGAAATTCAGGCCATTTCAAAATTTCTCATGAACTGGTATACATGCAAAGATCTAGCTGGGCCTGCTTTTGCCTCAACAATAGCCCCATTTCCTTAGATGGGGCTTTACCAGTGTCCAAAATTCTGGGTGGTATCCCTGGAAAGTTCTGGGGGCCATTGGCTTTGGGTAAAGATATCTTCCCTAGGCCAGCTAAAAAAGTGACCCACGCTCAGGCACAACCCCTGTGTAACCTGGAGGATCTTGCACACCATCAATAATCAGCTTGTAGTAGCTTTTTATCCAGAAAAACCACCTTCATCTTTAGTATATTCTTCAACTATGGAGGAGACACTGATCTGGTTGGATTTCCTGCTGTCCTGGTGTAGACCCTATCTTAGAAAACTTGCAAGCCAACAGGGAGATGCTATCCTCCCAGATCCATTAGGTATACTTGTCCTGCGGCCCAAGAATCTGGTTATAATGTTCCACACATATTAGAATCTCAATCAATTAATTATTCCAGTCAGGTGGTCCCTCAGTCCACTGAAAATTGTTCTAAGGGCATACAGGTTGTGGCATCAGCTTTTGGTCAGCAATGAAAAGGTTACCCTGGTTTCCTTGAGGGATTTGATTCAGCCAATCAGGCTTTTAACCACCCCACCCGGCTAAGTTGCCCCAGTTCCATTTGGGTCTGGACCATCAGAAAGTTGGTCTGTACCATCTAACTGGTTCCATCCCTCTTTTACTAGACCCCTTTCTGAAAGCCCCTGCTGTTGTTGACCCCTTTCTTTGCATATAAAGGAAGCAAGGGCCGCCAGGTCCCCTGCTTGTCAATTCTCAATCCACAAGTAAGAATCCTGATTTTCAAAGCTTGCTTTGAGTTCTGTGTCTCTTCATTTCCAATAATGTCAAAACAACAGGGTGATCACCAAAAAAGTTCTGGGAAAGAGACCTGTACCGTCCAAACAGACTTTCCCACTACCTTTAGCCAAATGCAGAAGTCAGCTCAAATCATCAAACAGGGGGACAGGAGCTAGTGATAGTCTCTGCTGGGTGGACAGCTTGATTCAGCGCTTGAATCATTACACAGATCATGCCACCCCTATCTGATCCAGATTATTGATTGTCCCAATCTTGTTCCTACTAAAATGATTCCTGCAAACTATATAAGCAATACATCTCAATAAAGATAAGCATCCAGTTTCCAAATATCTCCCCCTGTAACTTTGCTGATACAGCACAATTACAACATTGGTAGCACAGTTAGGTTTATCATCCTACCTTTCTTTTCAAAATCCTTCTGCTGCATGTACCTGCGTGGTCAACAGATATGCAAAAGAATCATGCCCAGGCTCCCCTTTATCGGACGCCCTACGCGCCAGGGACAGAAATACCTGAAGGGCACATCCTTTACCAAAACATGGTGATTCCAGTTCCCGGCTTCAATACCTTGCCTGTGCAAGGATTCTTTCAGGTCCCTGATCACATACCCCAAGCCACCGCCAAAGAAATCATGCCTGCACACGTGACCCAGCGGCTGGCAGTGTTGCCCTGGAGTTGCTTGCAGGAGCCAACAACAATGCCACAGCATGGGTCCAGCCAGCCCAGACCAAGCTGAAGTGGATGGAGTTTAGCATTCTTCTGGATTGTGGGAATCTCTGTTTGGCTGACCCATGACATCAGTACCTGGTATGATAAATGGCACAGGGACCATACCAAGAAGGACTGGGGGACCTTCCAACAGGGCTTCTGGGTCATATTTGCGATGAAAGGCATTGCACTTATGATCATCCACCAAGTTAATAAAGTGACACAAACTGGTGCTGGGAAAGAGCTGATAAGGGCCTATAGAGAGCTGTGCTGGTGCACTCCTTCCAATACAGCCTGTGATCACCATGCCACACACATCATGTACTATAACACACTTGAACTTTATGCAATAAGGTACATCAACTTGGAGCAAGTTACCAACCTCCAAAGGCTGTAGTGGGAAGCGGAGAAAGTGGAACAGAACTCCAACCCACTCCACACAGAACAGAACAGGAAAAGGGAGAGACCTAAGGGATCCACCCCCTCAGGTTGATCCAGCCCCCTCCATCTAACAACAGCAACAATAAGCCTCAAGCACCCAATAACCATTGTAACAGGAATAATCATCAGTTCAACCCCACCCATTCAAGAACCACTACCACCCAAGGCAAACAGGACAAGGGAAATCCCGGGGAGAGGTTTAAGCCAGCCAAGCTCTCCCTGACAGCCATCAGTCTCCCCAATGATGAGTATCAACCTAA
>QTSX02004309.1:135858-211161 GCA_014839935.2 Entomophthora muscae
TTTTATTAGTAAACATAAAGGAAAAATCAGGCTAAATCGAGTTTTTTATTAAGCTTAATATTAATTGTGTCAAGATGGCCACAATTTTGTTGTGTTTTCTGGGTTCACACCCCTGAACGCTTTAAAAAAAGAATTAAGCTAGCACAACTAGCAAAAAACATAGGAGATTTAGAGTTTTGAGTTGACAGTGGCCATGTCAACAAAGTGTTGACATGGGCGCTGTTGCCAATGATCCAGGTACCATCAATTGACCCGGTGCTCTACATGGTCTTGAGACACCCCAATGAACTGATGCCTATCATTTCTGTTTTTGAAGGTACACTGTTTCAGCGCCCTTGGACCTAGGCGCAGATTGCACCCTAGTCAGCAGCAATTTTGTGAGCATGTTTTAGTTGGCTACTAAACTTTTGCGGATCAAGAGCATGGTTATAGCTGATGGGCGTCACATTGATGCTACTAGAGAGAGTGCCCCCTTTCCATCATGTTAGAGAGCCTTCACTAAACCATCTAAGGACCTGTCATTGACTTCCCCAGATTTGATGTGGTGCCTGGCTGGGACTGGCTGAGGAAGAACAACCCCCACATAGACTTGGTCCCCTCAGTGTTAACCATCAAACAAGATGAGCTAGCCAAGGATATACCCAGACACAGTGGACTAACTCCTTTGAGATCAAGCATTTGTATATATAAAGAGACCCAAGAAAAAAGATAAAAGGCTATTGGCTGGGACTCCTGCCAATATGAGGTCATTCACTTCAAGAACAAGCAGGATACTATCAACCCCCACAATTAGGGAAAAGTCTCTACACACCCAGAGATCTTTGAGGAGTCCTTGCCAGGACTTCCCCCAAGAAACATATACAGCACTTCACACAATTAAAGAGCGCTGCACCAAAAGCTTGCCATATTTACTGCCTCACTCCAAACAAGGTCGATTCTCTCCATGCTTACCTCAAAGAAACCTTAGAAAAGGGCTATCAGGTCCTCATAGTCCCCTTTTGGAGCAACAATATCTGTAGTCAAGAAGGATGGTGTTGCAGCCGAGTTTCCATCCTTGCCTGCCAATGGATCTTACAATAAATGGTGGGCACTTGATGAGATACCCCATGACGTGTCTAACAACATGGATTAATCTGATGGCAATGGCAAATTACAGGCACTATCTCCTACTTAGGAGCGCTGTCAATTTCACACTCTGATCCCTGCACAAGTTATTCTGCAGCCCAAACCTTATATCAAACCTGCCACCTCCTGTGGACTTGTGGCTTCTAAATATGGTATATTAATTACAATATCCCTTAAATACATACATCTTATTCTTATTCTTATCCTTTCTATTGGACTTTTGTCTTCCCCAATCAAATACTGAACTATTATTGATTCAGTTGCAACAATGTGTTCATGCAATTAGTCACCAATTATAAAACTTTAAATGAAGTCACCATATGGAATTGGTATAACTTTCCTTATCAACGGCCTCTTTGAAACACTTGGATGCGCCACAGTGTTCTCCAAGTTTGACCTCACAGCTGGCTACACCCAAATACAAATTAGGGAAGGGGAAATTTCAGGGATACAATCCCTGACTACATCAACAATCTTGAGCATTGGAATTGCCAAACAGAAGCACAAATAAGCAAAGAAGATGTTCAGCGTTATACTGATCTCAAAGCCCCTGCCCAACACGGGGATTGAGCCTGGGACCTGCAGGGATTGATTAACAATGGTTTCAAATCTAGATGTGAACTTAGATTGCTAAGTTATAATCAGTTGATTCATTCAAATTACGCCCAGGACATAATCAACGCTAAAAGGATCATAAAGAAGACTACTATACACCCTGCTTCTGATTGGCAGCTTTTGCAGTTGTTGACGTACTTGTCCAGCCGCTTAAGCAATGAGCATAAACTGTCTATTACCCCTTTGTTCACTCTACACAGCCCAAAACAGCTCTTGTTTATGCCACCCATCCCCATAGCATGGTTCTGTTTCCTCTGTCTTTCCCAACTACAAGTTATATCTTGTTGCCACCTAAGAAAGTTCTGGTTTTATTCCCTCTCCTTGGGTATGAACTAGGAAAACCTTGGATTTAAATCCTCTCCTTCCTTAAGTTTCCTCTCAATGGTTTCAGACTTACAATTAGGTATTTAAGGGAGCTGTGCTCATTATTTTCAATTTTTCTAGCAATAAAGCTTATTCCTTCTAGAATATCCTCTTGTATCTACACTTACCTTGACACACCTTTAGATTCATGAAAGGAATTTATTTCCTGTTCTGGTGTCTAATCTTACTTCCGCTACTTGTCCTTGCCTTAGAAGGACCTACCTGCTCTACCAATTGGCGTAATTCTTCTTCTGATGAGTCCCACCAAGAGGAATCTCTAGATCATGGTTGGTTCAAGTATTCATCTGGGCATTATGTAAGAAAATTCAACTATGGTTGCACTACCCATCTGCCTCCTGAAGCTGATGTCTCCCTGGTTAGACCTAATTCTTCCTTTTAACTGTTGACATACTTGGTTCTATACTATTCCTAGGAAGGTTTGGCTCCCTGATGGGGAGATTTGCCTCTATAGAGCATTTTGGTCACTTGGCAATGGTTACAGTTCCTATTGGGTCTGTAATAGCAGGACTATATATTAGGGCCTTTGCCCACAAGATTGACAATTCATTCCCTTCCAATGAGTCCCTGACAGAAATTCAGAAGACCACCTTCCAATAAAACATGGGTCCTATGGGTGTGTGGTCCTAACATTTGATATGTCAGCTTTCTTGATCAGCTTAATTTCACTTCCTTGAGCTTTAATTTTAATTAAGTTACAGCCCAAGCCAATAAGAAAGGTACCCAACCCAAACCCAATGTAAGAACAACAGCCCATTTAAGCTCCTGCATGGAGTGGTGGAGAATTCCATCAATTGTTAGAAAACCACCTGCAAGCACCCACTTACTCCTGAAATAAGACCACCTGATCTAAGCTTCAAACAGAAACTTCAGCCACCAAAAGATCTTTCAAGCACTTTTCTGATATACCCCTCATCTCAAGGATACCGCTGAACCGCCCCAAGAGCTCTTTGAAATTTGGGATTGGAGTTGAATATGGCTGTTTCTTTCCATATTACCCCACATTGCTACTTGAATCTATTAAGCCAATTGTCATGGCCCATACCAGAGTCCGGCTGGACTCCCACAGGGGAGGCAGGCCGGGCCTGGAAGACCATGTACACAATAGGTGCAATTCTGACCAGGTAGTTGACTGCAGTAGCTAGGGGACACCAACTCCCAGTATGGGACACAAACTGGTCAGCCAGACCCAATACTGTGATATAGACAAACCCCAACTTACTGAAGTCCTGAGCAAGAGGCGCATTGGGCAGGGGGTTAGTAGTAGGAATCTCCTTCATAGCAGGCAGGATGGTCTCTTTAGCACAACCAGGAGGGAGATCCAGATGATGGGGATGGAAATACTCCAAGTCAAGAGCGCAGGGTGGAGTGACTGAGGTAGCGGGAGTATAGCCAGGAGGGTACAGATAGGCAAGTTTATATTTAGTAGAGGATTCACAAACAGATTCAGAGAGAATAATTAAATTTGAGCAGAAATAGATGATTCCTGCAAGAAAATAATGATTTCTGGGAATAACCTTGTTTTATTTAAGATTTCAACAGCAAGTAGGGCTTCTCCTCCTTACTACTTATACCTACTGGTAATTTTGTGGCCTTTTGTGCCACCAGAGATCTGATGGAATCAATTTCAGTTAAAATTACAATTTTGACTGGAATTTGTGTACTTGGGCCTGGAGGTGGATGCTCATTGGTTGGATTAACTAGAACCTTGTTTGGACTGCAGCAAGCCACGGTGCCACTGCTATTTATAGAGCCTGCAAGCATTCAAGCGCCCAGTTGCACAATTGAACAATCACGTCCCCAATGTATTGTTTCCCAATAATTAAGAGGGCCAAAATTGTTAATGGAACTGAAGCCAGGGATTCAAGGCTTGTGTGCCTCTCAAATCCTGGGCCATTTGTTAATCAAAAGAGGGGGTTTATTTGCTCTGGGAGACAATTGATGAAGGTTTCCAGGCTGCAGGTAGTTTGACCTCTAAGAAGGCCAGCTGGTTATCCAGGGCTTTCTGGGCCCTGACACCAATAACTGACTTAGAAGGATACATATATATCATACCTTAAAAAGGCTATATTTATACAGTAGTTTTAAAAGCTATGGCAACAAGCAAAAATAATCCAGATTTAAACAAAATGAACTCAGATTTAAACAAAATTAAAAATAAATGAATTTATATTGATTTAAAATAGATTTGGGTTCATTTCAGTTTCACATAAATCTGAATTCATTTCATTTCAATCTGAGTTCACTTTGTTTGTTGCCGTAGATTTTAAAACTACTTTATTGGCTTCCAATCCCAACACCAAGCTGACCAGACTGCATTAATACCAGTTAAGATGAATAACACAACTCTCCCAGTGTACTAACACGCCACAATTCATACAATTTTTTTATCAAAAAGCTGGTTAATCTACCAACCCACCTTCCATACAAAACTTTACCTACAAATTGCTTCAAGGTTAACACAATATAGAAAAGACTCAGCTTTGAGCTTTGATATGCCATTCAATCTAAACCATATATCAGGCCCAAGCTCCTGAGCAACAATAGTTTAGACTCCATCATAAAGGTAAACAAAAACCCGCCATGAGCTACAATTCTCTCTGCCCTAACCATCCCTTCATTGCAAAATTTAAGGGTGCTCAAAAGATATGCAAAGAATGCCACTTGCCTAGCCACCACTCACATAAGTGCGCAAAAAGCACTCCCAAAAAGGGTGAGTTTCCCCATGTGCCTGCTGAAGAACACCACCCAGTAACACCAATCTGGGGGAGCCTATTAGATGTACAGATAAATCCATCTACAATGGAAAGTTAAACTAGTTACCAAGCGTTAAAAGCTGATCAATCAAATGAGTCTGAAGATGCACCAAGCAACTCAACCACATCAATAAAGACTCAGCCACAGTGGTTATCCAATCAATCATAATTATGGAATACAGTGGTCCCAAATAACTCACAATATGTACATGACAATATTCCATGCAACATAGAATTAGAAACACAGTGCAGACCACTCCCAGCCATTCATTGAGCCACCAGGACAGATAGGGAAGCAAGCACAACTGAAGCATCATGCATGCTCCAACCATTATCTCTTAAACCTGGAAACCTGTTTAAAATCCTTGATTATGTGAAGGTAATGTAGGATAAAAAGAGATGGTGACTAACCCAATTAAACCAAATGGATGATTTTACAACAAAATTTGTCAATAAACTCTTGTATGCAAACAAAAAAATCAGTTTGTGGTATGAATAAGTTCCCGCACTATAGTCTCTAAAATCAATAATAAAGCAACACCAACCACCCAGTTAGTTTCTCTCAGCTACTGCAGCAAGGGTTTTCAGTGAAAAATTCCCTTATTGAACATCCCTAAAAATAAGCCAGAATCACTCCAGGATACCCTGGAAGAAGCTACTTATTTTTTACGCCAATGCCTAAAGAAACTATTTATTCTGACAACCAAATTTATTGCAGCAAGAAATATTCTCCTAATATATCAAAACACAACAAATATCATTGATGCAAGGTGAATGCAGAGAAAGCACTAGTCATCATTGACCAAACACTCTCCTTATAGGATTCCCCATCAAATGGTAGTGTTGAGGGTCTGGATGTACAAGTATTCCGGTTATTGCCATCACACCTAACATCCAGCCATTGCCTGATTTGGTTCCTTTCCAATATACCATTCAACATACCAGAAATGGCAATAAACCAATATCACATGACTGTCCAGGTATCCAGCGACTCAAACTCATCCAGCACATGACCAGCCCCTGGGTTTGATCCAACTAAAATCCCTGCCACAGCTAAAGCTATATAAGTCTAAAGTATTATCCAATAAAATATACTTCTTCTCTTCCTAATTCTATATTCAAAGCTTCCCCAAAAGGTGCTCCTTATCACTAGTAGCACTACAGTTTTTGACCACGCTGATGAAAGAGAAAATGACTGAACAGAACCCGCCCACCTTCACCCACGTACTCAACCAGGCCACATCCCAGGATACCTGGAAAACGTACTTCTGCTCCCACAACATCAATGAAGATATTCCTAGTGGATGCACTGTATTCAAAGGACTGGTCATGTCCAAAGCATGCACCAAGATAATTCAATACAGTTGCTCTCTAAAACCACAAACAAACACAAAATTGCCTATAACAGGAAAAGTTACCAACACCAAGTACATTGGTATCAACAAGTTCTTTGGTAAAAACAAAGAAAACGTCATCAACTGGCTAGACCACTCAGCTGCAAAACTCCAACCCAGCCGCATTTCCCATGAGAAATGGGTCCAAGAAGCCAGCAAGCGCCTATAAAAGGCCGCAGCTAACTGGTTTGCCACCTGGGTTGGCTCACAAACTGCCGGTCAGCTTGACAACTGGGAAGAGTTCAAAGCTGACATCACCCACAATTTCTGCGTCACCAAATCTCTCCAAGACATTGCAATACAGCTCAGTGATCTTCCTCAGAAGACCACTATCACAGCTTACGCCAATGAATTTGAAGAAATACACCATAAAATTCAAAACCCAACACAAGCTGACAACGTACACACTAGAGCCTCATTTATCAATATAATGAAACCCTCTGTTGCTGCCCTCATCCGCCCAGAGGCTAACACCTTCATGTCCACGCTCATTGCAGAATCCAAACACGCAGAAAAACGCACAAACACAGAATATGCCGCATGCAACAGCAACTGCTCCTCAAACAGCAATGGCAGAGACAACTCTAATGGCAACAAGCGCCAGAACACCAATCATAGCAACAGCAACTCCAATTGTAATAATGGCAATTGTAGCCAAAGCGTAAACCACTCCTGTCCCAAGAAAGAGGACACTGCCAAAGTTAACAATGCTGAAGTAGCAACCTGCTATGAATCTGACCCCACATTCTCTGACCTCAAAGGTCTCAAAACAGAGGAACAGGGAAAAGAGGAGGGGGAAAAGGCCTAATTGCCCCTGTCTCCCCCCAACACAACAAGAAGTACCAAGGCACAAACTTTGCTGCTCACATCCCACGTGTCCCGCAATCCCCCATTTTTATGAACATAAAAAATAAAAGATCACTCACAGCTTCTTGTCTATCCATGCACTTACAAATCTTATACACATAAAATTTTATTTGACTCTGGTTCACAACACATCATGGTTATCAAACCATTTGTAACCAAATACAAGATACCAGTTATCAAATCTAACTTTAAATACGCTAGAATGGCAGACGAGTCAAAAGTTCTACTCAAAGGCAAAACTACTCCCTTAAGAATTGATCTTCAAGGCATCCAAACGTCCATAAAAGGACTTTTCATGAACAACATAAACTACAACATTGTAGCAGGCATGGACTGGTTCACCCAAGTGAATCCCAGCATATGTTGGAAAACAAAAACCATGACAATAAAACACAATGGAGTCAATTTCAACATTCTCAAAGAACCCAACGACCTCATTCTAAGAGACACATTATTTGTCCAAGTCATAAACCAAGATGACTCTGAACATCTAACCAAAGACAGTACCCTCCACATAATGAGGTACTCTAAATTTAATAATATACATACACAAAAGATCCAATGCCCAGAACTTGCGGCACTCCTAAATTAATACGCTCATGTATTCAAAGAAGAACTCATAGAGTTACCCCCAAAAATGAGGTCAAACATGGCATTAACTTATGCAAAGCCATGCCCAAACCTGCACCCCTCTACAGAATCTCTCCCATGGAGACCCAAATACTTAAAGCCCACATCAAGGACAACATAGCTAAAGGATTCATTTGTCCGTCTGAATCCCTGTGGGGGGCAGCGGTTTTCTTTGTAAAGAAGAAAGAAGGATCTCTTTGCTTAGTTACTGACTACAGAGCACTAAACGCAAGTACAGTAAAAAATAAATACCACTTCCCCTCATAGAAGACCTATTCAAAAGGCTCTCCAGAGCAAATTTTTTTTTGAAAATTGACCTCACATCTGGTTATAATCAAGTTGAAGTTAAAGAGAAAGACATACCAAAGACTGTGTTCCATACGCAATTTGGGTTGTTTGAATGTAAAGTAATGAATTTCAGGATGATAAACGCCCCATCAACATTTGCCACCATGATGAACCAGGTGCTAAACAGACTCTTGAACACATTATTTTACTTTGACAACATCATCATATTTTAAAAAACAAAAGAGGAACACTTCACGCATGTCCGCAAGACACTCAATCAACCCGCAAAGCTCAAACTATACAATAAGCCTAGTAAGTGCCAATTTATGGAAAGGGAACTCCTGTTCTTGGGCCACATTGTCTCTGACGGTGGCATCAAAGCAGACCCAGATAAAATAAAAGCCTTAAATAACATGCAACGCTCCACCTCTGTGAAAGAAGTAAGATGCTTTCTTTATATGGTTGCTTACCTAAGGAAATACATCAAAGACTGCAGAAAGCTCACCACACCAATCAATGACCTAACCAAAGGTAATGCCAAAAAGAAATTCATCTGGACTCCAGAATGCAACAAGAATTTCCAACTATTAAAACAAGCTTTGATTGAAGCACCAATCTTGCAATATCCTAATAACAACAGGTGCTACAAGCTTGAGTCAGACGCTAGTGACACCGCCATTGGCGCAGTCCTACACATCTGCCAGCCAGGGCAGCAATATTTCCTGCCAGTATGTTATGAAAGCAGAAAACTAACAAACACTGAGCAAAGGTACCCAATACACAATAAAGAATTGCTAGCAATATATCACACATGCAAGAAATGGAGATGTTATCTTGAAGGACAATTAAACGTCCAAGTGCTAACTGACCACAAATCCTTAATCTATTTCAAAACTCAGAACGCACTCACGTGGCGCCAAGCCAAATGGATGTCCTTGCTGGAACAGCTTAACCTGGACATCCAATACAAAAAAGGGGCAGAGCTGGTCACAGCCAATGCTCTCTCTAGGCTATGCCAGCCAAGAGAGGATCACCCTGACCACCTGGACCCTGACTGGCCCAACCTATACAACACTGAGTACAAGACAAAAGGAAATGATCCCTCCACACACCAACTAACCCATGATACACTAGTAAGGAATGAAAAACATTTCCACATATAAAATAGCACAGTGCACCAAATCATCAAGGATAAACATATTCCATACATTCCACTTGCACAAAGAGTTGACACTATACTAAGACACCACCGTCTGCTAGGACACACAAAGGCTAACAACCTATATCTCACACTGAAAGAGATATTATGGTGGCCCAACCTGAAGAAAGACATAATAGATGTTCTAAAGAAGTGCACAGTGTGTGAAAAATACACCAGCACCAAGGCGCCACAGCCAACAGTAAACCCAGTACCTGACCCCAACCCATTTAAGGTTTAGGGACAGGACGTAGTGGGACCCTTCCCGGAAACCAAAACAAATCAATGTATCCTAATTATAGTCATTGACTTTGCCACATGCTGGCCCATCTGCTGGACAACAAAGGACCACAAAGCAGAAACAATAAATTGATTCATCAATAAAGCAATCATAGCGGACTACGGCACTCCAGACTAAATCATAACAGATGGAGAAAAAGATTTAACAGACCACATAGTAAACGTCAATCTAAAAACAAAGAACATCAAACACTCCACAACCTCGCCCTACAGGCCACAGGCCAACGGCAGATTTGAACGCCTGAACAGCAGCCTTATCAGAACCCTGGAGAAAATAATGGATGGCAAAGACAAAGACACATGGCCACTTTATGTGAAACATGCATTACTAGTATCCCAGGTTCGTACCAACCAAGGGACAGGCTAATCTCCATTTGAACTAACATATGGATACAAGCCAGAAATAGTCACCTGCAATAACCAATCATATGTGAAGATCCCCCTGGGGAAACCTCTCACAGTAGAACAGAAACCAGCTTTACAACACATACGCCTCAAAGCCAAACTGGCAGAAATAAAGAGACTCAAAACTCAAAAAGTAACCTCAACAGAGGACCCACTCCCCATCAACTCCCCCGTCTGGGTCCTAGCTGGGAACAGAAAGAAGCTAGACTCAGTACACAGGGGACCAGGAAGCATCATCAGATACTAACCAGACAGGAACACCTACCTGGTTAAGTTCCAGGGTGCCAAAGAGCCCATCACCAAAAAGTACCACAGATCTTGCCTCCGCCCTAGCAAAGGAGAACACTTGACCCAGTTGGTGCCCAATAGTAATCAACTCCAGGAACATCAGGCGGCAGCTGTCAAGACAAAGCCCCCTCCTGATGTACCTAAGTAACCCCTTAAGAGAGGGGTGTGTTGAGGGTCTGGATGTACAAGTATTCCGGTTATTGCCATCACACCTAACATCCAGTCATTGCCCAATTTGGTGCCTTTCCAATATACCATTTGACATACTGTAAATGGCAACAAACCAATATCACATGACTGTCCAGGTATCCATCAACTTGAACCCATCCAGCATATGACCAGCCCCTGGGTTTGATCCAACTAAAATCCCTGCCACAGCTAAAGCTATATAAGTCTAAAGTATTATCTAATAAAATATACTTTTTCTCTTCCTAATTCTATATTCAAATCTTCCCCAAAAGGCGCTCCTTATCAGTAGCACAGTTATGGCAAATCTATGCTCTCACATAGTTGATCACCCCATATCCTGGCTTAGCGTCTTTGAGTGCCTCTCAATCCCAGCACCAGAAGAACCTGACCCCCTCCCAAGGACACTTTCCCAATGAACTGATCTCCTAAAAGGTTTTCCTCCTTCTCTGAAGGTTTTCTTGCCCTCCCCACTTTAAAATTTTTGATCATGACTTTTGAACCTATGAGCTTGCTATACCATGTCAGCAATGTCTGGGTATCTTGAATAAATTAGCTTTGAGATAATCAACAAGCCATCTACTTTAGTCACATTCACAAATGGAGTGTTTGTACCTCACATTGGAAAACATGTACTTGTTTACCTAGATGACATCATTATGTATAATCAAAATGTAGAGCAACACCATAAGGACTGGGGAAGTGGTGTTACCCACCTTATACCAGGACAAAATTATAGCAAAGCCCTCTAAATTCATGTTCTTCTCCACAGAACTATCCTTTCTAGGCCACATAGTATCCAAAGACGGGATCAACCCCAATGAGCAGAAGATTCAAGCTATTTTCAAAATTCCACCTCTCAAGAATAAAAGCAAACTCAGAGCTTTTCTAGGCATGATAGCTTACTAACATTGGTTCATCCTGACTGTTGTTCTCTCACTGCACCTCTGTTGTCTATTATAGCCAAATTCCACATTTTTGTGGATGCCTCAGAGAGACCTCTGTTTCTGTAAGATCAAGGAGAAACTAATATCAACCCCTATTCTGAAGTACCCAAGAAGGGATGAAGACTATCAAATGGAAACTGATGCCTTGTATGCATCTATAGACAGGGTCTTCTGTATAAAGAATGATGCTAGGAAGTTCTTACCAGTGCCATAAAAATACCACAAATTAACTTATGGTAATTATTTTATCTAATTCACAATAAAGAACTTCTTGCAATTTTACACTTCCTAGTAAAATGGTGCTTTTACCTCAAGAGACAGGAAGATTTCACACCCTCACCAATAACAAATCACTCATCTAGTTTAAAATGGAGGCAACCCTCTTGTGTAAGCAATCCCAGTGGTTGGTATTCCTTGAAAGGCTCAACATGAACATCCAGGAGAAGCCAGGACCGGAATTGGTTGATACAGAAAAATTTTCAGGACTCTATTTTCTGGCCTCAAGGGGAAAGAGCAGGCTAGATCAAGATTGGCCCCTCCTTGTGTTATGTTCCAGACTCAAGGAATTCCCCCCAGGGACCACAGACATTATCTACAACACTGGCATCAAAAATAAGCACTTTTTTGCAGACTCAATGGAACACTGTACCAAAAAAATCCAATTGGAGTAACCATATTATATGTAACCACACACCAAAGAGTAGACATAATCCTACACCACCACAGGGACCTTAGACGTACCAAAAGCAGAAATCTATACAAGTTCCTTAAGCATAAAGCATGATGGCCTAACCTTTTCCAAGATATCCACAAAGTACTTGAGCAATATGAGGATTGTGAGAAGTTTGCCAAGAGCAACACCCCTCCTAAGTCAGTACTTTCAATTCAGACACAATTGTTCTTCAAGTTATGGGTGCTGGACATTGTAGACCCCATGACTGGAAAGAGAAACAACAAGAAATACATCATCCTTGCTATCAACTTTGCCACACAATGACCAGAAGTGCAGGCTTTCAAAGCCCAAACTGGCAGCAATTTTTGTAGTTTTATATACAGAAATATCATCATTAAGTTAGGAAAGCTATAAATATTAATTGAAAATGAGGTAAATGAGCTAATTTCTAGTGAAAATAATGTATATATTGCAAAAAAAGGAGTAAACATACAGTAACAACACTATATCATCCTCAGGCTGACAGCAGGGTAGAGTGGCTAAATAGCAGCCTAGTGAAATACCTTGAAAAACTCACTACCAGAGCCCCTGAATACTGGGCAAAGCAATTATTGCTACACTCCTTGTGTGCCTCACCTGAGTGAACATATCTACTAGGAAGAGCCCCTTCAAACCTAATGACAGCACCCTTATCAAATAGGTTGGTGCATAAACAGGCCTCAATATATGCACCACAGAAAACTCATAATAAGAATTTCCAGACAGGCACAATAATACTCAAAATTATCAGCATTCAAGGCCAAGACCAAGCTGGATCAAGATCAAGCTCCTCTCCCAGATGCCCTCAATAAAATTCCCAGATCTCTACTTTTTAAGACCCCAGCAATAGATGCTGTAAATTTTTTGATTAATCCCCCCAAGGAAAATATTTCCCTGAAAAATGACCCAATTGCTAATTAAAAAGTGGAACAACAATCTGTTCAGATATTATACTAGGATCAATAGTGTGAGCTCTAGAAGAATCAAGATATGAAAAATTCATGACTTCCATGATCTACATAAATAATATGTGGCTTATCAGTTAGCTATATTACAAATTTCTTTTTATATCCAATAAATGATTGTTATCTTTTTTAATTTCAAATTTACTTTGTATTACATACTTCCAGAAGTATAACTCAACAGCATAGGAATCTTTTGGTCATTGATTGTTGATATATTCCTACCATCTCAATTTAACTACATCTGGATTTTTTCAACTGCACATTTGATTAAAAATATCATATTTGATTGCTTTATGTTTGTGAGCTTATCAATTTAAAATCACAACCAATTCTATCAAATCTTGTTTTTTGCTGTGAGAACGCTTTGGATGAGATAAAAAAAGTTGATAGAATAAAAAGATAAATTAATAGATTTATTTATGAGATTTAATAAAAAGATACAGGTAAAAGAAATAATATACTTTAGATCAATTGTGAAGGCTTAAAGGTCACAGTTGATGCTTAGGACTTGACCTGATCTTTGTTCTGCTCATTGGCGCCAGGAATTAAATGCTTTTCCAAGACAAAATACCGAATACCCTTTGTGAAATTTTCTAGGTACTCTTGCCAGTCCATTGTGGCTAAGACATTTCTGCTGACATGGTTGGCAGGCAACTTCTGCTTGCTCTCTAAATCAATGATATTGTGGGCCTTGTAAATCCACTGGTTAATCCCAAAGAAGAGAAAGTTCTTGTAGGAGCTGTCCATGCGCCCAACCAGGCCAAGTACTTTCTTGGCACCAGCAGGATCCCGCTTGGCCATGCTGTAAGCTTCAGTTGAGAACATGCGTTTGCGGGTTTGCTTGACTTGCTCTTCAAACTCACCAAGATCAGGGATCAAGTCAAGGCTAGGAGGGAAAACTCTCTTTGCAAGGTTTTCCTGCTTCAACCAGCTATCAAGAATTCTGGCACGGAACATCTCCCAAGTCAAGGGATTGATGCAGCTGGAGGTTGCATGGTAGACTTTGTAGCCAGGCTGGTCCTTGATAATGTTCATGGCACCAACAACAATGCTAGCCACATAATCTACAGGGACAACATCAACAACACCTTGGGGCTGAACAGGAAGTATGTTGATGGCTCCGAGCCCAATCAGGGTACTGACTCCAGCAATTGCGGCAAGCCCATGGATCCATCCTGGGGTGGGGCTGCATATGGCAGAAGTGATGATACTTGGGCGGACAATTGCAATGTTCCATTGACTGCTCTTGGAGACAAGGACATGTTCAGTGAGAGCCTTGGTGAAGGTGTATGTGTTAGGATACTCCTTGAGTACGCTCTCTTCTAGGCTGTCCAGTTCAGGCTGGCTTATCTTGGGGATATTCTCAACAAGGTAGTGGGGGTCACCTATAGCAATGGGGTAAACCTTTTCTTCAATCACAATGCTCTTGAGGTTACAGTTGACGTAAGCAGTGGAGACATGAACAATGCCCTGTAGGTTTTTACATTTGTCGGCTAGTTCTAGCAGACGGACTACACCCATGGTGTTAATCCCAAATGCTTCTTTGAGGGGCAGACAAAACTCAATTGAAGCAGCACAGTGGACAATTGTCTCCACTACACTGGCCAACTTGTCAGTATCCTCTTCGCTCAGCCCAAGTCCATCCTGCGATAAGTCGCCTTCTACAGCTACAACCTTTGAGGAGAAGTTGGGGTGGGATTTGCGAAGAGTATCGAAGACAGGGTTCTTCAGAACTTTCTCGACTCGAGTTGCGGGGGCTTCTCCCTTGGAGGCACGGGCAAGGGTGTATACACAATCGATTAGATCGTATTGGTCGCGTAGGATCTTCTCGAGGACAGCCATGCCCACAAAGCCAGTCACGCCTGTAAGGAAGATCTTCTTGCCGGTGTTGCTAATATTAATGTTCTTCATTGTAGAGTTTGTTATTCTAGCTGATGACTCTTCTCGCTTGACGCTTGCCCTTTTTATAGTCTAGTTACTATTTAGTTAATAAAGATTAAATACAAATATTTAGTATGATTTACGCTCGTACGCTGGGCTGTTTGTCTTGACGCCTGATTGCCAGTAAATTGTTATAAAATATTTTTACTTTTGATTTTTAGTCACTTTGGTTTGCTTCCATCCAACTGTGTATGAAATCTTACCATTTCGTTTAGAATTTAAAGGGATTCGTCAAGGAATCAACTGTCCAAGACTAGGTTATCTGCTATGGCGCACGCTATAATTAAAAGAGAGTATTTCAAATGAAAATTTATTGTGGTGCATAGCCTCTTTCCCCAGTCAACATTAGTTGGGGAATAAATGAAGTTTTATAAATAATAAACAATTGATAAATTTTAATAAACGAAATTTAATAAATATCACCCTTGTATTAAGCCCTGCGTTTAGATGTAATACATGCTTTTGGTATTGCGCTTTAAAGATGCCACTCTTAAGGCAGATATTATTGTTGATAAACTAGTGTTGAAAAAGTGTTAAGTGCCTTAAAAAAGGTGTGTCTTAAAAAATTAAATCATTTTAAAAGATCATCTTATTTGATGCTGGACATCTAAATTGGATTCCATAAAACATCATGGATCGTATTTAAATGGTTATGTTAAATGCATCTGAGCAGGGATGTGATTTCTCAACCCTATTTAATGAGTCAAGGGTTTCTGATGCTTGGCTCAGCCTAATCAAGTGTACGCCAGATGTCAACAGCAGGTTTCCTTAATTTGAATCCACAAATATGAGATCGATTTGTTTTAAGCTAGTCAACATATGACTTTTTATTTACCATAGCTGGAAATATTTCAATTTGAAATAAAAAATTATATGGAAAACTGTGACCTTCTTGGCTCTAATCAACACAATTACCCCAGGCAAGAAATCAAAATTTGCCCCCCTGGCTTTCTTAGGTGAGTTTAGCTTTGCTCTTAGAACATCTGTCAATTAGGGGCACCCTTTTGGAGAGAATAAACTGATCAGTTTCTGCGGATGGAATATAAGTGATTGATAGATGTGTTGTTAAACAAGATAGTGTAAAGTCATGAATTAAAATGTGCTAAAAATGCCTTAACAAATTAATATTTGATTCTCTTATAACATGCCGAAGCACTAAACATAATATTTTAAATCAAATTAAGTCAACTTGCGAGTTTAACTATCTTGGACCACCCGCTTTAAGTTGCGTCAACCAATTAAATGGATCAATTAGATATATTAAGGAGATGGCCCCAGTATCATTAAAACATAATTACAATACCGATTACAACAAAAACTCCAATTTATTGAAACTACAGTATGTGTCTCCTGGCTTTATATCAACGGAAATCTAGAATTGAGTTCTTTTTCACACTTTTCCAACGCCCATCTTATTTCCGAGACCCTTAATCCTAGGAGCCGATTTCCGAAAAATATCATGGATTTCATATTTTTTTAAATAATTTCTATTAAAATTTAAAGAAAATCTGTATTTTATTTAGTTTATTCCTTGGGATAAGGGGTTCATTAATAACGTGGTTTCTACTAGGATTGAGAAGGATACGGCATTTTAAAAATGTAATTTTAATAGAATAGTTGTTTTAACAACTTATTGGTTTCCTAACCCTAGCGACGTGTGGCATTTAACAGAATTTTTATTCTGCTGCAAAAATGCTATTATAATGATCTGAAGCTGAGCAACCTTGCAGCTGCTGTGAATATACTTCATATAAATATAATGAACAAAATAAAGGGGAAAATTAAGAAGAGAATTGATACTTTATTGGTATGAGTTCAAAGTATTATATAGTATCATGAGAAGCCACATACTGTCCATGTACATCATAGTAGTCATGAGGCTTGTTTGAGTAATGTTCCACTTAGGATTCAAAAGGTTTGATCCCTGTATTAGATGGGTGATTGAAAAAAGTGCCACCAACTTAATTTCGAGTCAGGGAATCACTCAGGGAACTACTTTTCCAAGAGGGAGTAATTGTAAATGTTATGACATCTCCTCTGGGGGACTGGAAGGTGGAGCCTTAGGGATTTTCTTGAGAGTGTTAGGGATTTGGGCTTGGTATTGATCCAGCTTTGTGTTGGGGACAGGTATTTATGAGTTGCATTTTGCAGTCCTTGCTTTGTATAGGCAGAGTCAATTGTGATGCATAAGTTTAAAATCAGTGTGGCCATCAATTCCTTTGATGAGGTAGTTATTGTTAGGTTTGACCTCCATGACAACTCCTGGTCCTTTTTAGTCCTGGTTCCAGCTTGTGCAAATTATGGTTGACACCCCAAATTTTTTCTCTAAATTGGAATGGTTCCTTTTGGATGGGGATTTTTTCTCTATCAACTCTTTTTTATCTGGTCTTTTGGTTCTTTCTGGTGTGTTGTATGTCAGAGTTGTTGTCAGCTGGTACTTTCTTAGGTAAAGATAATCAGGGTACTAACTTAGTACTGACGCAACCATCATCATTTAAACTATCTGCATGTTGACTGTCAAAATTAGTTTTATATCCAGGCTAACACATTAGAAAAGTCTAGATAAATTTTACTGCAATGTAGCCTATTAGAAGTCAACGCTTTTTTAAAATGCAAAAAATCAAATGCTAAAATTTTTACTTAGTAAAAATTAAGCTCCAAATAGTTTTTAGGGTAATATGATCATGTAGAATCCAAAAATAAAATAAAAAATATGCAAAATAGTTGAAAAATATAATAAGAATACACTTCAAAAATAATTTACTATGAAATTAACTGTTTTTATTATAAAACTATTTTATTTACCATATAAAAAGTTCTTAAATTATTTTTCAAAAAAAAGCTTGATAAAAATAAAATATATTAAATAAAGAAACTAAAGACAAACACTTATTTTAAGAATAGCTGATATAATAGCAACCCAAAACTACATATAATTTAGCATCAAAACAACTATTTAAGCTAGATAATCCAGGCTCTAGCATAAAATCCTTATATAAAAATTTATAAATTCTTTCTAATTTTAAATTTAAGCTATCCATTTAAATAATATTATTAGTTTTGACATTAAAGTTTTATGATAAAATATCAAGAAGAGCTAAAAATGTTTATTGTAAATTAAGTTGAAGGTTTGCTACAATATATGATAGTGGCAATCTTGCTTATCTGCTCCCCAAGCTCAGATATCTTGTACTTATTCTTGAAAGCTGTCTTTATCTGCTCTTTGTAAATGCTACCCTTGTACAGCTTTCTCTTCTTTGGAGCCCTTACTTCCATATATCAAAAAAAGGAGGCAGTCTTCCCCTGTTCAGCCTTAAGGCACTCAAAGAAGGTGTTATATCTGGGATTAACACCAAATGAGGACTTAAGATATTTATGCCAGGCCTCCAGGATTGATCTTGTCTTCATTTAATTCTTGATAACAGCCTGATAGCAATTCCAGCTGGCCTTTGCTGCTGGTCTGCCCCTGCAGCTGAACACCTTGAGCCCCATCCACTGTGGCTCATAGTAGTCAAAGAAGGGTTGGAACTCAGCTTCATGGATCAAGGCATAAGATTTATTACAGAGAAGCTCAAATCATTGGCCAACATGCTCAGGCTTAATAAATGCCAGAGCAACAAACTTCTGGATCAGAAACTTGCAATTACTAGGTGTATCTTGTCATATGAGAGAGATGAGAAGGGTCTTGCCCTTAAGGGGTCTATTAATAGCCTGCTGTTAATGAAAGAAACACTGTTATACCTTGCCATTGAAGGTTTTTAAAAAGGCATTGCACTGGGCTGTCTCATATTCTATGATAATAATTTTAATGCCAAGGGCTTTATCATGTTCCTTCTCTTCAGTAGCTAATATGACCTCATCTTTATCAGCATCATCAGGATTACCCCTTGTTGACAGACCAGGATTCTCCTCACCCTCAGTGGGAATATCTTTAAGACCCTCCTGTATAATCTTGAATGCTCTTAGGTATATCTCCTTTGAGGTTCCAGGAAGAAAAACTAGGCAAAGGTGAGGACTTTATCATCAAACTGGGCTTGCATTACCCACTTCTGATATAATGACTTAGGACATTTTTCAAATGAACCATCACAGAGCCAAGTCTCAGTAGAGCGCAGTTGCTCTAGATTTTTATAGGTGGAATAACATATGATCCTGTGTTTTGCATCAGGACCATCATTGTGAAGAAGGTATTGTTCATTGTCTTGGGTCATTTGCAATTCAGGAGTGAGGACCAGGACTTCTAGTTGGGACAAACTTTTTCCAATTGGGTTTATGTCAGGGCTCCCAACTCTGATCCATTTAAACTATAGTCTAAGAGAAGTCCTTTATTTATTATTTAGATCAAGAATGATCACAATGGAGAAAAAGAGAACTAGATTCTTTTTATACCATTTACATTGGTCTATGATATTATTCCAGTTTATTCCTGAAGTTCCTTGTCTCTCTCTGGGGGGTCATGCTAAAAGTTTGAGACATCAGCTGACTAATTTTAGTCATATTCTTTTGGCCATATTTAAACTTCATGGTTTGCCTCAGTTGGTCATCTAAAAATACTTTGGATGGATTCTCCTCATCAGGAGCTTTCATTTGGGCGTAAGAATGTCCAAAACTGATTATTGAAAGCTGATATATGATTGGATTTGTCCGCTTACTAATTGTTGCTTGAATTGATTTAAAATCCAATCTCGCAACCATTTTGGGACATGTTGACAGGGTTTTTGAACTCGGCTCTTTAAATTGCCATAACTTTTGATCTAGGGTACCTAGGGAGATCATCAAGGCGGATTTCTGACAGCAAGAGGTAGCTTTATTGATCCAAGCTTTCAAAATGTGACTTTTTAAAGCTACTATTTCATGGCAGAATATGAAAGTTTAGCTCTTGGTGCCTATCACAGATATACTTAACAAGCTGTTCACAATAAGGAACAATTTTAAGGTTCTCTTTGCTCAGGTTCTTGGTGGACTTTACTGCCAGATGAGTGGCCTTGATTTCTTTTTATAATGGGATTCTTTGGATTAGGTACCACTTGAACAGCTTCTCAATCAAAGTGATGGGAGGCATGCAGGTATGCTCCCCCTTTTCCAAGGTAACTTTGCCCCAACCTTGAGTGTTTAGGTGTTCAGGGCAGCTTCTATCTTTACATGTGAAATGCTTACTCTTGCTTTCTTTCTTCTGATTATTTAATTTAAACACATAGCCATCACTGATCATGCTTGGGCCACCTTTGAATGACATCCTGGAAATAATTTTGGGAATTTCTTTAGGATCTTGAAGGAGCCCTTAATATTTCAAATATTGTGGGCTTTTATTGCATCCCATGGCCCAGGAGGAGCGTGTTAGAAAACCAGAAAAGTACTCATGTTGCTCATCATCTTCATTTTTACCAGGGGAGGGTTTGGGGGGCTCAGGAGAGGACTTGAAGCTTTTCTTTTTTCTTTTTGTTGATGGGATCTTCATCTCCCTCAGACTCATACCAGCTATGGGAGATGAAACTATCATCAGAATCCTTCTCAGAAGATGAAGGTGTTGGATTTTTCTTTTATGGCTCATCTTTTTTAAGCTTTCTCTTAAGCACTTTTTTATAGAAGAAGAATTCTGGGCTTAACAGTGTCCTTGGCAGTTTTTATTGGGTTTTTTATTAGGCTGGGGTTTCTTTGATTTATCCTATAAAAAAAGGGTTTAGAGAAATAACTGTGAGTAAATTATAGAAAAATGAAAGTTAAAGCTGAAAATATATCAAGTTGTGGAGAATTAATATATAGAATATGCAAAAAAAACCTTCAATACTATAAATATTCAGTATTGAGGCTTTTTATTAAGAAAAATTTGGACAGAACTACATTTAAATGTTTAGTATCAACATTTTAAGTGTTGACATGTATTAAAATTTTGATTCTAGACAGTTGGCCTAAAATGTTGTGTTAATTCTGACAGTTGACTTGTAGACAGTCAGCATTATTGAGGTAAATTGTCATGAATGACATTTCAATACTTGTATTGAAAACCCAAGAGTTGAGCCCCAGCTCCCAGAAGGCGGATCAAACCCTCCAGAACAGTCCAGGACCCGCCAATCCGTTGAGTCACAGGCTCAAATTGGTAAATTACCCTGTGGCCTGCCGGCCTACCACACATGATTCCCTGAATAGTTGCCAGTCTGCTGGTGAACTGGTGCCAATGAAGACCCGTACTGACAAAGGAAATGTAACCTGGCTAGCAGAGTTCAGGGAAGGACCTACTGCCAACCTTCCAAGAGCCAATACTAGAGCTTTGGAATCAACGCTGGAAGCCCTGGAATCAAACCCTGATCCTCCAAAGACTACTCAAGTCACACAGAGTGGACAGGAACCCGCCCACTTGCTGAATTGCATACCCAAGTTAACAAGTCACTCCAAGACCTGCCAGTCTCCCAAGGACAATTCCCCAAATGGTCATCAGATTGATGCCAACCTTGAGCCACCAAAGACCTGAACCTATGCAGAGGTTTCAGCTTGCCTTAAGGAGGTTAAAACAAAACCTATTTTTAACTCTGCCAATGACCACCATCAACTGCCTGCATTCTGTCCAGAGAGAGTAGTGCAATTGAACTACTCAGGTGATATAGTGAACAGTGGTGACGGAACAAATCATTGCCACTTCTATTCACCAGAGCAGGCACTACCTGGATCACCCGCCCTGAGACTCTAAGCCAAGATCCATGCCCCTCCAGTGCCTTGTCTGCAAACCTGAACCCTGCAAAAATTGAAGAAGCAAAGTCCCATGATATAAAAGCCCTGGCGGTATGGTGAAGACCACATTGTCATTTTTGATAATAAAGTTTTATGAACCTTTGGTTTGAACAAATCTTACCCTATCTAGTCTTAGTGATCTTCCATCTTAATTCTGTTTAAGTAGACTACCAGGCTGCCGCCCCCTCCCAAGACCAATCTACCAAATTGCCCCAGGCATTATACCGTCCCCAGGAGTCCCCTTTGGACCTGTGCATTTTACTGAATACCCCCCCCCCCAACCTGGCCTATTTGGAGTACAACTTAGAAACCATCCTCATTGCAAACTCTTTGGCAAGGACTAGAAGTACTGAGTACATAGGGCGCAAAGGAAAGAGGGTCAAGATACCGCCCTTATTGTTCAAAGACAAGTACAACTACCTACCAGCGTACTTTGTTTCCATGACTCCACCATTAACCCCAAGACCAGACCACCCACTGGAACCTACCGCTGCCGCCAAGACCACCTCTACCCAACTGTTTGGAGTACTCTACATTACTTTGACAGGATTGGTGTATTCTGTTGTCCCCAACTCCAGACCCTGGTCCTTACTTGGCTGTTCTGTATCTTACATTATCAAGTTAGCACCCATTCTATGGTGGGCCTTACCCGCCGGCTTGGCCGCGCCTTGCCCTGAGCTGCCTAATGCCTCCACCTATGACTGGCTTCCTGACATAAATCACTATTTAAAAAACATATAATTCTTAATTAAATTAAGAAATGGTTCAAAATCTTGACTGAAATTATGCTATTTGGTGTTTGGGCTATAATAAAGTTATGCTCACATAACTTTTAAAAACTAAGTACTACATATTGTAAGTAGTAGTTTTATTATTATTATTATTATTATGTGAAGCTTTGGGGTCCTAAGATTACCATTCTGTAAGTTGAAATTTTTAAGCCGCATCTTTTGCGTATTAGATTAGTGAAGGTGACAACTTTTCCAGAGTTGGCCTTCTTTTATAGTGGAGCTACTATTAAATCTTGCTTAAATTTTGTTGTTGTGTTTTCTAAACTTATTCTACTTTTCTTGATTTTTCTTTTTCAACAGGTTTCTTTTGTGTTGATATTAAATGAAACTATATAAATCCTAGCTTTAATATACAATTTAGCTTAATTCAATATTTAGGAGGTCAAACCAAACATGGCCAATGGTTTCAAAGCTATAATAAATCATTAATATAATATAGAATAAAACTTAAAATTCTTACCCACTATATGTAAAACAACTATGAAAAAAGCGCCAAATACAAATATAAATAACTTATTATAAGTGAAGATATTCCAAATTATATGTATTTTATTAAGAAATATAAGAAAATTTTAATGTATTACAGTATTTTTCAAACCTGTTGAGATAAAAAATCTAAGTCTAGAAAAAAATACAACTCAGTCTAAAAACAAAATCAAAGTGAATCCAAATCTATTGTAATTTAATAAAATTTCCTTAATTTTTGATTTTGTTTTTAGACTGAGATTTTACATTTATATCAACAGGTTTGAAAACTACTGTACAACATTGTGTAGTTTCATTATTGAAGCTAGCCTAAAAATAAAATTTTAAATATTTGGCGTTTTTAATAGTTAATTAATTTTTATTTTGTAACAAAAACTAAGCATATTCTTATTTATACAGTAGTTTTTAACCCTGTTGAGATAAACAGAAAATCTCAGTCTAAAAACAAATATAACTCATTCTAAAAACAAAATCTAAGTGGATCCAAATCTATTATAATTTAATATAAATTACTTAATTTTATATTTTGTTTTTAGACTGAGTTGTATTTGTTTTAATACTGAGATTTTTTTGTTTATATCAACAGGTTTGAAAACTACTGTATCAACATTGGCTTTTTTACTCATTGAATACCAATTTCAACTATATGATAGAATATAAAAAATTATTTTATTTAGAAATTGGCTAGTAAGCTTCAGCCTAAATATCAAATTATAGTTGGCATACATACATTTTAAATGCTGAATTTTGCTTTATAACAATGTTGGGTTTATGCCAGTAGAAAAGTTAATATGAGCTTTTGCAAGTATTGCAAATGATCTGCATTTGACATATCATTAGCTCTGTAGGGAGCATGTTGGCCCAGAGTTGTGGGTTGTTTGCAGATAATTTACTGAGTGCCTTTACAAGGGCACCATTCAATATTTCTACTCTCCTATTTGCTTATGAGTGATATGGGCTGGCAACTGTATGCTTCATTCCATTTTTAACAAGGTAGATGTTGTAGTCAATGGTAGTGATCTCTGTCCATCCATTTTTTATTAAGAGTTCAGGATTTACAAACTTGGCTATGACTTGTTTGTCAATAAATTGTCTCACATCATTTCCTTTGTGTTCTTTTATGGCTTGTACCACGGGCCACCTAGTTGCATAGACAATGTCCATTATGATGTAATTTTTAACTTTTTTGTCTCTGGTATGGGTCTCCAATGTTCAGTGCACATACCTTAAAGGGTTGGGTGATTGATACTGACATCACTGATTTGGGGGTTGCCTCAAAGCATACATTCTTTCATATAGTTTACATTGTTTGAGCACCTCTTTGATGTTGCCCAGCTTGTTGGGCCACTAATAGTGTGTCTTAAAATAATTATTTAAGTTACTTCTATGTGTGTGGCCCAGATCTCTGTGATAGCAAAGGATTGTGCCAATCTTTTGCGTTGACAGTGCATAGGGGACTGTATTACTGCTTGATAATATATGGTAAAGGGTATCATAAACATTTTTTAACAGGTGTTTGTTCTTAAAGACTTTCTCTTGGATGCCCATTGGTATGCCAGGCAGGAACCCTCTTGGAGATTCCCCATTATAGACATGGGTCAATTGGGGTTCCTGTTAGTGCAAAGTAGATGCATACTGTATAGCCTTGATAGGGAATCTGCAGTAAGAATTTCCTGCCTGGTTTGTAATAATTATCATTGAATACCTTTGTATGAGGTCCATTCATTCATCTTTTTGTCTAGATAGGTTTTTTGTGTTTTAAAGAAATCCCAGTGACTTGTGGTTGGTTATTTCTTTGAAAATATGTACTATTTTAGGTAGCAGCACCATTTCATGAGGAAATGTACCATGAGACCAACCCTGTCATATATGGGGCATTATCTTTTTCCATCAGAGAGTTTCCTTGACTCATATGCAAAAGGGTATCCTTTCATGTTTTCTGTATTCTAAGTAATCCTCCTGTTGCATAGTTGGAGGCATCTGTCTCCAGTTAATAGACTTATTTATGGTTAGGGTATTGAGGGATGAGGGCAGTAACCATTTGGTATTTTAGCCGTTTGAAATGCTGCTCTCTCAGTGGTGTACATACAATTTTTTTGTTTTACCAGTGATAGCAGATAGGGGGCAGTTAGAGCGCCCTATTTGGGATAAATCTCCTAGCATAGAATACTATGCCTAAGAATGTACAGAGCTCACTCTTATTTTACAGTGCTGGCATATTGGTTATGGCTTGTATCTTTTCTGGATCAGTTTTAATATCATTTTTAATTATAATGTGTCCTAAGAATAGGAGTTTGACAAAGAATAATTCACACTTGGAGGTTTTGGCTACTAGTTGGTTGTCTTGGAGTGTGTTGAGTATCATGCAAACATCTTTCCAGTGTTGTTCTTGGATGGGGCTATAGATGACTATATCATCTAGGTAGACTATGGATCTTTTTAAAATGTGATTTTTAAAGACTTCATTCATAAAAGTCATAAAAGTACTTTGGGCATTTATCATGCCAAAGTTGAGAACAACACATTCAAACAAGCCATACTTAGTTCTGAGCGCTGTTTTTGGTATGTCCTCTGGTTTGACACAGTTTTTTATATCCCACAGTTAAGACAATTTTTTCAAGAGCTGGGGCCCCCAGGGCATCAAAAAAGTCATCAATCAGTGGCAGGAGATATATGTTCTTAATTGTGAAATTGTTGAGTGCCCTGTAGTCTGTGACTAGGCAGAGTCCTCCATCTTTCTTTGCTACAAAAAAGACAGCCACACCAAAAGAAGATTTTGAGGGTCATATGAGTCCTTTTTCAAGGGTTTTGTCTAGGTAGGCCTTCATTGTGTCATCCTCTTGTGGTGTTAGGCATTAGATAGGGTGTACCTTTGGAACACTCTCTTTGAGGCCAATTTCATACTGTATGACCTGGTTGGGCAATAGGCCTGGTAATTTTTCTTGGAAAATGTATGGGAATTCTTGCATTAGCTGTTGTCAAATTGGGTCTTGTTTATGTGAGGTCTCTACATTTTTAAAATGGATAATCTCATACATGAAAGTGTTTCAATTGATCTTGTTAGGGTCTTTTTCTTCTTCTTTTTTTGTGATTTTTACAAACACATGGTCTCTCATGAGTGTATCAAGGTGGGTGTGATACATGTGATGGTGCACCTCTTCTTGTTGTATGATGAGGGTAGCACTATCCTAGTGTTGAGCAACTTGTGTTATTGCTGGTATGTTCAAAGCTACAGATAGATGTTAGCCTTGCTAATTTACTCTACCTAATCCTATGCAAGAGCACTACAGACTACAATAGAATAGAACTTTGAAGATAATTACGCTTATTGAAACTGGAGTACAATCTAGCCAGCGGCTGCAATCTATCCAGGTGCAACTAAGAACTTGTTGTCCTCCTTTCAGGTGTCTATATTAATATATACTGTAACAACCATTGTTCTTGTCCTTTCAGACAGTTCTCAGTGGCTACCTTCACAATAGGTCCATTTTTGCTGGCTGTGTCTATCCTGATTGGCTGTCCTTGGCACGTGTGTTGCCACTGGCCTTGACAGGCGTACATGGCACCTCAGCTACAGCCTACGCTCTTCTTGAGCTAGCCTACTGTTGTTTGTTGGTTGGCTGTATCTTACACGCCTATTATTGCGCTGTGAAACTTTGCTGTATTTAGTTAATGCTTAGAAATTGTCCCTGTTCAGCCCTATCACATTAGAAGGTGGAATTTCAGTATTACATTTGAAGGGCTTAATCAGTGATCCTTTTCTGGCTGACAAGCCTTCTGCTTATTAATGCAACGGATCAAATTGATGATTATACGCTGTATAATAGCAGACTCAATCCAGTATTGACCCGTGGATTATCTGCCGTGTAATGCTGACCCAAACTTGGTATTTCCTTGAAATATGCACATCACTTGTTTGATATGCTCATGGAAACCATCAGGCTGGGTGAGGCTGAGTTGATACAACGTCCAGCAGGATGGTATGAGCAATATACAGTTGATGGTTTAGTGATTACACGCCATGTAATCAATGATAATCACTATATTGACTAATGTTTATATGGCGTGTAATATAGCACATCAGAATGATAATCAGTGATAATACGGCATATAATTGTTGCATCTATTCTAATAAACTAACAGTTATACAGCATATAACTGCCATATCCATTATAATATATTAGTGATTATACAGCCTATAATTAATACACTTAATAGAGTATCAGCCTAGTGATTTTACGGCGTGTAAATGTAATGATCTGCGTGCAATGATTAGCCTGATTGTTTGTGGTCAATCAGCCTAACCTCACACCTAGTCAATATGAGGTTTGGTCTTTCT
The DNA here is from genome assembly GCA_014839935.2 of Entomophthora muscae. Taxonomy (NCBI): domain Eukaryota; kingdom Fungi; phylum Entomophthoromycota; class Entomophthoromycetes; order Entomophthorales; family Entomophthoraceae; genus Entomophthora; species Entomophthora muscae. Next base: position 163,199 of record QTSX02004309.1, read on the forward strand.
CATCCAATCCAGACCAAGTACAACATTGTACTTGGGGATTGGTATGATTTGATCACTAAGAGTAGTTTGTATGTCTCCTATTTTAGCACAAAAAGGCTTTGCTTCTCTGGTGACTGGTGTGCTCCTGTTATCTGCCATGACAACTCTCTTGACATTAATTTGAACTGTGGGTAGATTCATGAGGTTGGCAAATTTTTTGTCAACAATGGATTTGTCTGCTCTAGTGTCAAATAGTGCTGTGCCCTGATATCTGCAAAAGCAGAAAGGATAAGTGAGGAGTTTATTTCCTGTTTGGGCGGCAAACATTATAGGATTGCTGGAGGGTACTTGGATCATGATAATTGAGTCCACAACTTGGTCTCTGTACAAGCCTTGCAAAGTAGGAAAGGGTGGCTTGCCTAAGCACTCCCCTGAGCTTTTCTCTCTTTGGTGTTGCTGTCAGTACTCATTTGATTTACTGGAGCAGTGCAATTTCTGCCTCAAGGATGAAGGTTATTGGCTCAGTTGTTCTGCTTGTTAGTTAAAAGGTCCTTCTTTGCCATGGGACTCTCTTTCCATTTATTGTTCACATGCAGGTTGTCAGATTTTTTGCAGCTTGTTTTCCTTTCAAAAACTTGTCTTGGAGGTTTTTGCAACAAATCATGTCAAGCTGGTGTCTGATGTGTGTGGGGAGGCCATTGTAGAAGTCTAGTTGTGGTCCAGCTTCATCAAAGTTGATGGTGTCAGGAGCTCAATCATGTATGTCTTTGTAGACTGCAATATACCTCAATGGTTCCTGTCATTTTGAAGGTTCTGAGTTCTGTCATAATCACAACATCAGAGACCTTTATGGAAAATTTTTCCAGGAAGACATTTTTGAACATGTCCCAGTTTTTGTTGTGATCAGGGTGTTGATCAAACCATTTTCTTACAAAGCATGAGGCGGCCCCAGTAACTATTAAAGCAATTTCACTTGCTAAGAGTTTGCAGGGGTAGCCTAATTGTGTAAACTTATTTTGAGTGCTTTGAATCCAGAAGTTGGCATCATCATGGCGTAGTCCTGAGAAGGTTCCAATTTCTGTTGAGTGTAGGTATGGAATACAAAATTGGGTATTTTGGTTGCTTCAGGAACTGGGGGAAGATTCAGGCCTCCTTGTTTACTGAGGAAGTTTTACTGTTTGGTTGGTACAAGGATATTGTTGAAGACAGTGAATCTTGTAGGGACGTCCTGATCTTCTTTGTATTGTCTCCAGTCAGTGGGGAGTGCCATCTGCTGGGCTCTTTTCTTGGGAGAATTTTTTCTTTAAGTTGTGTAGGTGTGGATAACCTACCTGTGCTATCACTGTCAAGTATATACTTCTGAGAAGTATAATAAACAAGATAAAGGTGAAAATTAAGAAGAGAATGGTACTTTATTGGATATAAGTTTAGAGTATTATATAGTATCATGAGAAGTCACATACTGTAAATTCAGAACCTAAATGTAAAAATGCTGCTTGTCAAATCCCTGGTCCAAATTTCAAATCACATTTGCAGAAAACTCAGCTGAGTGAAAATTAAAATATTTAATAAAATTAACCATTTGATTTGACTTTTTTGATTTATTTAAATTTGAAATTTTTGAACCCCCTAAGCAGATAATTCAACTAACTAAAGACAAAAAGCAACAAACAAATTCAGGATACATAATTGAAAATGTGGGATTACAATGTACAATTTGATATTTCCTGTAAGTCTAACAAATCATAAACAACATGAAATTATTAACGGATATGAAACTATGGGATTTTCAAATCCAAGAACCAAATTTCAAATTAAAAAATAGGGTGAATTTGAAATAAATATAATTTATGGGTGTCTCAAAAAAGTATGTCAAAGGATCTAGAGTGGATTTGTGCTGATTTTTTTTGAAATCATAGGCATTCTCAAAAATCATCTAGTTCTATTTTAGGACGGCTAAAATTTAGATCCTACTATTAACTGAATTAGAATTATTTAACAATAAAATAGAATTATATATTACAAGCTACTTGATAAGAATAAATTTTAATATATAGTTCTATTTTATTATTAGCATTTTCTAAAATCAACTACCCTTAATAGCAATACATAAACACATATTGTTACAGCAACAGGCCCTGATTTAAGTCACAGTAACAAGTAAAAAAGAAAGCTTGTGTGTATAGAATAATTGAAGTACTCAAGTAACAATTTTTAAATTAATGAGCTAAAATCATAGTGTAGTAAACTGATGGTTTATCTGTCCCACCTCTCCTTCCTTCCTTCCTCAAAAAGAAGTTTGTTGGCCCCTGGATTTTCCAGGGGCAATAAACTTTTAAAAAAATTCTGCATCATCAGTAGGGTGGCCCATATAGCTTATATGGGGTTTTGGTTGCTATATTAGTGATTCACAGTGCATAATATTGTATTATTTCAAGGTTTAGACAATTTCACAGTTTGGTTAAGTTTCATGTCTAAACATGCTTATCAAAATTGAAATTTTAATTTGATTTTATCCAGAGTGGAGCTTCTTGATTTGGGTTGGTGTTTCCTAGTGTGCTTACTGTACATTGAATTTGGATTCCAGTTACCACAATTATTATTTGAGTTTACTAGTGGCATTCAAAAGTGATTTGAAATCTGGTTCTTAGATTTGACAATCCTGCAATTTCAAAAAACATAGTAAACTTAATGAAAATGGCTGATGGATTTGAACACTTCAAATCTGATTCCAGTTAATTCATTTTATCCACTTGAAACATACAGCTCAACTTGAAAATTGCAAAGTGTCTATGAGTTCCTGCATTTTTAAAAATTCAAATAAAAATACAAAAAATTCAATTTAATTAAAAAAGGCCATCCTGCAAATGTGATTTGAATTTTGGACCAAGGATTTGACAATCCCACATTTTTACAGTTAGGCTCTTAATTTACAGTATATTTTAAAAAATCAAAATAAATGGTTTACTAACACTAATATCTATTCCAGAGAAGTCAGAAGCAAGTTTGAACCCCAGTTTAGATGGCTTTCTGTTTGATAAAAAGCAAAAACAATATGAGACACTATTAAAGGTTATCTTGATTAAATATGAAGCCAATTATTTGAAATAAAATCAAACACAAGTCTTTTATCAAACCTTGCTTCTTGAAAGACTTTTTAAAAAAAACTTTAAAGAAAAGTGAATACTTTCATTATAACTTCAGGGATGGGAAAATGACAACAGGATTATCAAATCTTTATTGAAAAAAGTCAGCAAGAGTACTAAACTTTTTTCTTGCTTTTATGAGCTGGGAAATATGGGGACATAGAAATCATTAGCTGGAAAAAAACTGGCTCGCAAAAGTTTCTCACCAGATATCAGATTCCTGGAGATTTCTGACTCTGCTAAATTGTTGGCTGAAAAACATAGGGTTCTATTTTACAGCCTATAATTCTTTTTTCAGATCCAATGATTTCATTGTTTACAAGAAGGGAGGAAGTTGAGGATGTTGACAATGGCCTTTTAATTGTTTATATTGAATCATATTCAAAAGGAGCTTTATCTCAAGGATTAAGGACATCAAATTTGACAGGTTTTGTCTCAGGTTGGGGCTATATCTTTGTCGTAAATTGCGCTGTTAATGCCATTTTGATATGGCCCTCAAATATTGATATGTGTGAAGATTTAGTTGGTTCTGCTTTTGTTTTTGGGAATTCCTTGCCTTCTGCAAATGGGTCTGACTCAATATCCACCCATCCCAGAATATCATACCTGTCCTTGACTGATCCTGGTATGAGCTCATCCCAACATGACCCCTTCTGCCACTCTGTCTACCTAATGAGTGATCATTGACCCTTGTCTACTATTTAAGTAGAATCATCTCTCCTAATAAAGACAAGTTTATCCACATTTGTGTTGGCTTTAGTATTCTTCAAGCTTTTTCCTTTCCTTTTTGCCAAAAGGACTTTCACATCTTGTATTCCAGGAAATTAAGGTATGTGCCCTTAATTTTGCCCTGAAGGCTAATCCAAGGCTAGCTTTGAACCTCAAATCTTTTGTTATAAAGATTTCCTGCCGTTTCCTCCTGGATGTTGTCCCCAGGAGCCAAACACAACAAAATGGTGCTCACTACAGGGGCTGCAAGCCCCTTGGTTACCCTGTTCCCAGGTGCATTCTCTGGTCCTTCTCCCTTTGTTTCTGAAGTACCCAAACAACCTAAAGTTTCTAGTCCTCCTCTAGAAGAAGACATCACCAATGCCCCCTCAACTCCCATGGTACTGGTGCTGTCTCCCAGGCCCGTGTGGGCCCCCTTCCAGCTTTCTCTCTCAACTACAAACAAGCTTGTGCTGCTGCCTGCTCTCTCCTCCACTCAGGCACTGTGGCAATGCACACTATCCCTGGTCTCTGTCCCAGGTACGCTTCCAAAGACCTGTACTCCTTCCTCTTGGACTTTGGTCTCCCCCCGCGCTAATGGAGTCTATGGATACAATTGGTGTGTTAGTCAACCAGTTTATCCAACCCGCCCTGGTTCACCATCAACTTGCATTAGGATCCCAGAACCAGCTTTTAAATGCTGTAGCCTCCGCTGTCTCAAACAACCATGCTCAAAATATGGCATATCAAGAATGGTCCCACAGCCTCTTTGCGTGTATTTCAGATAACCAGCGCAACTTGCTGGCCTCCCAAAAGTACTTAACCTCCTCACTGAATTCCCTTTGCTCCTTGCTCCCTGGATATATCAAGGATTGACTGTGCAAATTGGATGAGCATCAAGCAACGTGGTGTGGACAAATTGAGGCCTCTCTGCTAAAGCATTGCCAGGACTTTGAGACTCTGGTTAGCAAACTTAACCAATTTTGAGAACATATTAATTCTCAGCTTAAATTGGTTGGGACTCATGTCAATACTTGGGGCCGCCATCTGCAGCATCAATACGGTCTGGATAAGGCTGCACTAGGCAACACTCTTTACCAAGTACAAAATTACGTGGATGATAGAGTAGCATCCATTGAGGTGACTCCTCCCGCTCCTCCTGTTGAGGTCCCGTCTGACTTTGAAGCCAAGGTTTGGGAAGCCATAGCAGAGCTCAAGGCTACCACTTGGCGTCAATCTTCTGTTCAAAACCCTCCTCCAGTTGAACCTATGCCTGACCCTTACATTGCTTTGCTCACTGACCAAGTAGCTACCTTGCAAGGAGAAATTGAGTACTTGAGACAACGCCTCTCTAATCCTAAATGATTTGTCTTCTGAATCTGAAGGTGAAGAGGAAGCTGAAGATCTCTAGTACTCCCGCTCATGGCAATCATGGTTTTTGCCCTAGGCCTGGAAGGCCAACCCTAGGTCAACTGTGCCCTTGCCCTGGATCAGCTAGCAGAAGTAACAAATGATGTTGCTGATAGGCAGGACACATTGGAGAGAGAGGTACAAAACCTCTCTCATTTCACCAAGACAATGAATGGACAGGTCATCCCCTTGGTTGCTCAGACCACTTCCCTGACCACTCTCCTCAATGGGATTACTGGCACTCTATTGGTACAACAGATTAAGATTGAAAAATTTGGAGCTGCTGCCGCCACTGCTAGAGATATTAGTGGACAGAACAGCTCTACCTTGGATACCCTAGAGGAAAGCCTTTAACTCCTCTGGGCTAGACAGCCTGCTGCTGAATCTGAGTTTGAGGGCAATCCCCACATTAACGTCCTCAACCCAGGTGACAACAGCCAATCCACCTCCTCCTCCATTGACCCCAATTATAAGCCTTTGTTCAAACAGATATTTGACCCTAAAACCTCTACCATTGCTGCCTTTCTGACAATTTACAAGACAGCAATGTGCAGGGCCACTGATGAACTTAAGAAGGAACATATTCTTACCTGCCTGCATCCCACGTGCCAAGAAGTTGTGGTCCCCAAACTCCCTTCTATTGTCACTTGGGAGGACATAAAGCAGCTTCTAATTGAAGAATTTAGAGGAGATCTCAGCTTGGAAGTCAAGAAAGATTTGTTTATGCATATCAAATTCAAGCCCAAAGAAACCTTGGCTGAGTTTGCCAATTGTTTCTACATTGAAGGACAACAGTTGATCACCAGTTGCCAATTAACTCCCTGGGAAGCATACACAGCATGTTCAAATGCTTTGAAGGTGAATCAACTCCTATGTCTGCACTTCAAGGCCCACAAAGCTTCCCTTACTTCAATGAAGAGTATCAAGAACCTTTTGCAGGACATGCACTTGACCCATGGGGGTACCATGGTGCACAAAAATAAGGCCAACAATGCAGGAACTACCTCCTGCAATCCGCTCATTATGACCCTAGGCTCAAGTGGGCAGTCTAAGAGACAAGGATGCCATAACTGTGGTCAAATAGGACATCACCCACGTACCTGCACCAACCCTCAAGTAGAGGGTTGTGACCCAAAGGAACAGGCAGGAAAAGAGAGGTCAGCTTAGAGGCAGAGATGCTCTCTGCTGACCAATCTCCCCCGTCTCCTCCTGATCCCCCTTCTGACAAGGAATCTTCTCCCTCATCTGGCCCAACTATCCTCCACTTGTTCCATAACCTCTCCAGTGATTCTGAACCTGAGGACTCTGACTGTGATGAGTCTGATGGTTATGGCTACTTGGTGCTGGCAGTCCTGGAGACCATCTCCATCCCTTACAAGCTACGTTCAGGGAAAACCACAACTATAACTTGCCCATCTGCAAATGAAGCTAAGGCCATAGTGGCTTGTCCTTACTTGGCTCAGGCTCATTGTCCCCCTGTCTTGGTAGATTCCTCTGAAGAGGCTGCTTAACTAGCAGAAGCCCTCTTTCAGAATGTGACTGTATCTCTCCCACTGCAGACTGTATAAGGAAATTCCTGCCTTACAATGCATGCTGGCCAAATGGGAGAAAGAATTGGAGGCAGCTCAGGGTGTACTGGCTGCCTTACCCCCCTTTGGGAAAGATACTACTTGTGTGGAAGTATCAATCCAAAAGGTTAAGATCAAGGCTATCTTGGACATGGGCTCTCCAGTCAATGTGGTGTTGTCCAAGTTAATGAAAAAAATTTAAGCTGGCTCCTGACCTCAACTACACTCAATCATATGGTACAGCTGACATGGCCCAAACTTGAGCCATTGGTGCTTACTCTGCCCTACCAATGAGGTTTGGGAAGATTCTTATTGCATCCCATGTGGTTGTCCTCAAAAACAAAAGTTACAATCTCCTGGTTGGTACGCAGTTCCTTTGAGAGTACAACGGGATTGTAAACCTTAGAGATGGGTACCTATTGCTCCTAGGGTATGAGATCCCTTTAATCTTTGAAAAAACCCGCGTCTCCTGGGAAAACATCTTAAGACTTGTGTGCTCAAGTACCCCACTGGTATCTTCTCACTCAAGTACAGGACTCATTCTTCCAATATATGTTCCCCTCCTCCTTCCTATCCTGAATAGGAAGGTGTGCCTCTTCTTGCCCCTGCAGCTATTACCATCTCTCCAGGCTCCCAAGTGATTATAGACTCCCAGATATCCTACAAACTACCTGAAAAATCCTTTCTGGAGCTATATTCACCTGATTCATTAAGCCGTAAAAAGCCTCAGCTATGCCCTGGGATTTTGGACCAAACTCATAAGGAGCCTGTACAGCTGTTGTTGGCTAACCTGACCACCCTGCCTATGCAGGTGACCAAGGGCCAGGTTTTCAGGCATGGTTTCATATTAGGTTCAGATCAAGTGGTGTCCCTCTACCCCTTTGGAACATTTAGTGATTTCAACTTACCTGAAGGAGACCCTCAGGTTCTCTCCCTGTTCACTGCTGCAGACTTCCCACAACTGTCACCCATTCAATAAAAAGATTTTCTGGAACTGCTGGACCATTTTAAGGATATCTTTGCCTCTGGACCCACCAACTATGGTCTAGCAAAGGGGGTTATCCATCAGATAGATACAGGTGATGCCCCGCCCTTTTGTGCCAAACCTTACCGCTGCAGCAGGGTAGAAGATGCTCAGGTCTCTAAAGAACTCAAGCAGCTTTTATACACTGGGTTACTGGCTCCTTCCCAAAGCCCTTGGGCTTCACTGTTAGTGATCCTCAAAAGAAGAATGGTGGGCACCACATTGTAATGGACTACCGCCGCCTGAACTCTCTCACCAAGAAAGACTCATACCCCCTACCCAGAATTGACAATGCTCTCAGAAGGCTGGGTGGTTCCAAGTTTTTCTCAGCCATGGATCTCGCCTCTGGGTACTGGCAGGTTGACTTATCCCCTGAGGATTGAGAGAAGGCCGCACTTATCACCTCAGAAGGCCTTTTTGAACCCACTTGTATGCCCCAGGGACTCTGCAATGCCCCTGCCACATTTCAACGGGCTATGGACTTTATCCTACAAGACCTAAAGCTCTGTTGTGTCCTTGTGTACCTTGATGACATCACTGTATTCAGCGCTACCTTTACTGACCACTTGGAACACCTCAAGGCTATCTTCATCAAGATTTGCAAAGCTGGCTTGAAACTCAAACCATCCAAGTGCTCCTTCTTTAAGAAGTGTCTTGAATTCTTAGGTCATGAGGTCACCCAAACTGGAAACCTGCCCCATGAATAACAAGGTGGAAGCCATTGACAAGATGCAGCCCCCCACAAGCCTACAAGAGGTCCAAGTGTTTCTTGGCATGACGGGTACTATCAACAATTCATCCCTGATTTTGCTGAATTAAGCAAACCCCTTGTCCAGCTCCTTTGCAATGTACCCTTTGAGTGGACTGACAGCCAACAACAGTCTTTTGAAGCGCTGAAGGCCAAGATCAAAGAGGCTCCTATCCTAGTCTACCCTGATTATGATAAAGAGTTTATCTTGTACACTGACACAAGTGGAGTAGCTGTGGGTACCATCTTAGCCCAGCTTGACAATGAAGGCGTAGACCAACCTGTGGCCTATTCTTCACAAGCCCTCAACAAACACAAGAAGAACAATAGCATCACGGAAAAGGAATGTTTAGCTGTTCTGCATGCAGTAAAACAGTTCAGACACTACATTTACAGGACTCACTTCATGGTGGTTACAGACCACTCTTCCCTAAAGCGGCTGCAACAATTAAAGGAGCCTGAAGGTCAGTTAGCACGTTGGGCTCTGCGCTTACAAGGATATGATTTCACTGTAGTACATTGCCCTGGAGCACAACATCAGAATGCTGATGGTTTGTTGAGGATGCCCATACTAGCCATCCATCCCGCTGATGCCAATTGCCTATACAAGTTGATAGGGTACCCTGACTCTTGGACCACTGAACCAGAAGACATTTGTCTGGCACTGCAAGCCCTATCAAAGGATACTGTGATTCAAGATAGACAACTCTTCAAGAAAGTCAACAACGCTTATCTACCCTACGTCTGTCCTAGCATGAGGATTACCATCATCCTCCAAGCCCACATTGACACAGGGCACGGAGGTATAGCAAAGACTCATGACTGGTTGTGCAAAAACTTCTATTGGGAAAATATGCACCTCCTAATTCCTGACGTCCTTGCCTCCTGTCATTCTTTTCAGCTCCAACGCCCCCAACCTTCCCTACATCAGTTCAATATCATCCCCCCTAAGCATGCCTTCCACACTGTGAGTATTGACACTGTTGGCCCTCTCCTGTGCTCTAGGTCTGGGTGTCAATTCATCTTGGTAGCCATCAACCACTTTAGCAAATGGGTTGAAGCTAGAGCAACCAAAGATATAACCGCCAAGACCACAGCCAATTTCTTGTTGCAAGATATCTTCTACCATCATGATTGCCCCCAAGTCCTGCTTTCTGACAATGGGACCAACTTTAATGCTTGCCTCATAACGTCCATTGTAGAAGCTATGGGTACACATCAATCCTTCTCTGCACCATATAACCCATCAACCAACGGGACTGTGGAACAAGCAAACTCCACCCTTGTGTCCATCATGAGGAAGCTTACCCTCTCTGATGCTGCTAACTGGGATATGTTCCTCCCTGCTGCCCTCTTTGTGTATAGACTCAGCAGGCATTGAGTGACTGGTCAGTCCCCCTTTGCCATGCTTTATAGATGGGAAGCCACTACCCCCTCAATCTTGGGACCCCTCTTGATTGAGGTTGACGCCTCTACTAATCCCAAAGCTCATGTCAAAGACTTGACTAACTGTATCATTGACATCCAAGCTACCGCCTATTCTACTGCTTACAAGGTCAAAACCCTGGAACTTTTGCCCTCTAATGCTTCCAGAGCCTCCCTCCCTGAGTACCAAGTGGGTGACCTAGTCCTCTATTACCAAAATTGTACTGGAGGGTGTTCTCATAAGCTAGACTCCCTCTGGGTTGGACCTTGTGAAGTCACCTACAAGAAGGGTGTCAAGTATACTGTGAAGCTACTGTCCTCCGGCTGTCCTTTTGCCCGGGTACACTCCAAATTCCTCTGCAAATATCAACTCCCTGTGTCCAATCTTGAGGGGGTAGATGTCGTAAATTGCGCTGTTAATACCATTTTGATATGGCCCTCAAATATTGATATGTGCAAAGATTTAGTTGGTTTTGCTTTTGATTTCAGGAATTCCTCGCCTTCTGCAAATGGGTCTGACTCAATATCCACCCATCCCAGAATATCATACCTGTCCTTGACTGATCCTGGTATGACCTCATCCCAACGTGACCCCTTCTGCCACTCTGTCTACCTAATGAGTGATCATCGACCCTTGTCTACTATTTAAGTAGAATCATCTCTCCTAATAAAGACAAGTTTATCCACATTTGTGTTGGCTTTAGTATTCTTCAAGCTTTTTCCTTTCCTTTTTGCCAAAAGGACTTTCACATCTTGTATTCCAGGAAATTAAGGTATGTGCCCTTAATTTTGCCCTGAAGGCTAACCCAAGGCTAGCTTCAAACCTCAAATCTTTTGTTATAAAGATTTTCTACTGTGTCCTCCTGAATGTCGTCCCCAGGAGCCAAACACAACACTCTTCAGTGGGTTTGTCACAGATCTGTGGGGGTATACTAGGACATTCCTTTCCTCTCATTTATTGGTCAAATCTTCTAACTTAGAGGGGGGCAATGCTGGCTTTCCTGTACACTTCTTGTATTAGTCAATGTGTTATTCCCCATCTAGTGCTAAAGGTGAGGCCAGGAACTTTACATTGGATGCTTGATGCAGTTATCAAATATTCCTTGAACTTTATTAATTGTTGGTTAAAAAGTGGTGTTCATAAAAACTTGATGGGGTTTCCAATAATGTCTCAAAGTGATAATATTAGTTCTCATCAATCTTGGGTAAATCTGTTAATTTATGCTATCATCCCTAAGAATAAGCTAATTTATTTTCTATTAAAGGTATATATCAGTTTATGTTCTTAAGTTTTCAGGGATGGGGTTTACTCTAATTTTTCTGATTCTATATCCTATGAAATATTAAATTATTAGAAATAAGCTCACACTTTGATGGTTTAGCAATCAGTTATTTTTTTGAAGCATGATGAGTAAAGTGCAGGCACTCTTCATTGATGTTATAATCAGGACTATAACTAACTATATTTTCATGATTTTAATAGCTCTTTTTCTAATGTGTTCCTTAGAGACTTCTTTTGACAAAATCAAAAAAGGTCATAGAGAATTTATATGTCAGGCTGTGCCTCTCCCTCCCCCCCCCCCCCTTTTTTTTTTTTTTTTTTTTTAGTTCAAAAATACAAATTTTAAATAACATAATTGGTACTGAATGCTGTCTTTGGTATGCCTCCATACATCACAATTTAGTCAACCCTAAGGACTGCCATTTTAAAATTCTGTATATTATTTGCCAACAATGGCTTCTGATTCTCTTAGGGCAAGTTTTTATATAGATTCAGCTTTTTAAATATCCTGGCTTTTTTGAGGAGGATTGACTTCAACCCATTTTTTTCATAGATTTTTGACAATAACAGTAACCGGCCCGAAATGAACCATAAAAAATGAATTCTTTAACAAATTGAAATGAACCCAAACTATTTAAACAAAAATTTTTTTTCTTTTCAATTCCTTTCTAAAATATATGTGTGATATAATTGTCCCAAAGAATTTGGAAGTAGTCAATTTTTATAAACTTGGATTGTTTATTTTCAAATACATTGGGATAATTTTGCTCAATTGAGATATAAAAAGGTGCCATTCTCTAAAAAACAAAGGCATTAAAAAGCCACATGTGTAATTAAATATTCTTCTTGATGTGTATGGAGTTCAATATTTCTCTAGCAGCAAAGTAATTTATATATTTGATGAGAACAAGGATATTATTGAGCATAGTGGATCCTATTCAGAAATTTTTTCCTTATTTATAAGTTCTCAAGACAGTAAGCAGTACTGCTTCATGATTTTTCTTTTAAAGTATTTTATTGCAACAGAAAGACATAATCATCTATTTTTTTCTTTAAACTGATTTTCTGTCAACTTTAATCCAAATATAATTTTCTTCAGATGTAAAATTTTAACTTTGTGATGATAAAATCAAAAATAAATAAAGCTTGTTATATAATTTTTAACCCTTTAATGTTCTTATTTTATTCACTGCCATTGAAATTTAATTTAATCAGCTTTTAAAAAGGCAAAGAAATTAAAATTAAGCCTTTTAAATACAAAAAAGTTAAAATCATTTTATGACTATATCATGGCTTTTATTATTTAATAGATTATATTTAAAAATTATTTTAAAGCTAAAAGAGTATATACAAACAAAATTATAGTTGGATCAAATTGACAGAAAATCTGAGATGGAAAAATAATTGACAGAATATCTTCCTGTCCCATTTTATTGAGTCATAATTATGAATAACTAACCTGTGCTAGAACTATTAAAAATTTACTCTGGGAATCATATAGCAAGAGGAAATAATAAGTTTTAGAAAGGATTGGTATTTTATTATAACAAGAAAAAAGTCTTTTAAAGCTAAAAGTATGCAAAATATTTTCCATATAGTTCATATGGTTTAGTAAATGAGGTCTCTATGTAAAATAAGGGATTGTTAATAGTAGAATATCCAGATCAGGTTAAGACCACCCTCTAATTGATGAGACAATTTGATTCTTTGGTAAATGGTTATTTTATAGTGATTTATTTAAGATTTTGAAACAACATGGGGATTCAAATAAAGGGGTGGAATTTCAAAGATATTTAATCAGGAAAATTAGAATTTTAACTTTAAAATGCTGGCTTTCTTTCCATGTTTATCTTACTCATCTTTATGGATAAAGAGATTAGCCACTGTTAGGATTTTGATAGTAACTACTTAATGGGGTTAACCAATAAACACAGGTGGGTGCACCAAGCCAGCTAACCTAAGCCCAAAATAAAAATATGAACTCCTGGGTTATATAAATAACAAATCAACAATTGGAATTAAACTGGGAAATTACCATAGTACAGTAGTTTTCAAAGCTATTGCGCTAAGCAAAATCAACTCATATATAACCAAAATCAAAAACCAATGTATTTATATTGATTAATAAAAAACTTGGATTTACTTCAATTTTCTTTGCATCTGAGTTGATTTTGATTAGCGCTGTAGCTTTGAAAACTACTGTACTATCATCCTGAAGAACAGACCTAAAAGTTTCACCTGTATTACCAATAGAAAATCTCAAAATCCTTTTACTTATCACTACTATTCTTACTATATAATTGGTATTATATCATATCAACAAAGAATTATCCTATGTACTGCAGCCATAATAGTGCCTACAAGAATCCATCAATATTGAACTGCCATTAAATCAACTTACAATAAAAGGCTAATGGTAATTGTCCAAAGAAGATATTATTATATTCAGTTTTTTATGTTTTTATAGCACCTATTTTCAATAGCAGCTGTTGTCAGGGTTGCTATCCCTGGGTTATAGCCTAAGAAGTAATATTATTTTATTTGTTGGTATATATAGATGTTGTAAACTACCACACTGGTACGTTTGAATGAAGTATTGGGTCAAATGACCTTAGTATGCTGTGACTATATTAAGGCATCTTGTTCAGACCACCATTGACCAATCCATCTTATGTGCCAATCTTTTACTGCTTAAGACTCTTTCTTAGAGAAACATGAAGTCTTCTTAAATTAAAAAGGGGAGATGAGTTGGTTTATTGTCATGCCCTGCCCCAAAGGGCAGGCTCTTTAAATTATCATATTTTTTGTTTTTGCTTGATTTTAATCTTTCTGTATTTTTTAATATTGGAATTTTGAATTAAGAGTTAATATTTAAGTATTTTAATATTAATAACCTTGTTTTTACATCATTTTGCATTTTAATTGCTGTTGTTGTTGCCGTCTTTCTCTTCCAGCTATTCTATTAGCTTATATATTCTCTACTTCAAAGTTAGAGAGATTTAATTTTCACTTATCTTTTGAAACTCCTCTTTACGCCATTGCCACTCCTCCCCCAGCTTCACGTTGCAGATCAATTTCAAACTGGTCTTCTTTTTCCCCTTTCTTTTCCTAGTCACCTCCAAACTTCCCCAGTTGCTCCTCTTCTTGGCTGCTTTCTCCCTGGTTATCAATTGTCAACCAAAAGGCTTCTTTTTTCTATAAATAAAGAGCTTTTGAAAAGTAGGCTTTAAGCCAAAATTCTAAGTGATTTCTACCCTTCAATTATTTATCAAATTTTAACTTGAGCTCTTAATTTTTAGAAATTCATACATTTTTATTAATTCATTTTAAAGTTTAGTCTTTTCTTGAATAAATGGAAGTTGTAAAACAACAAGCCTTAGGCTTGTTGTACCCATTATTTTCCCTTACGGAGTCTTTTAATAGTTATATGTACCAGTTTCCTGATGGAGAGTATCCAAATATTGACATTCCCTTAGTTACAAATTTTTCACTATTAAACACCTTGTTTTATCTTCTTTGCTTAGGGTTCTTAAACTCTATCACTCCTTTTGTAACCCAGTATAGGTTTTTAGCAGGATTCTGTAGGATTATCTTACAGACAGTTCCTACCTTTTTATACCTTCTGAATCTTAATCCTAATGCTTTACATGCTTTAGTTTATAACCTTGCACTACTATGGGCAAGACCTTACACTTATATTGTAATTTTTTAATAAATGAAGGCTGAATTTGATTGTATTTCTTTTAATGGACTTATCAATAGATTTTGTATACTCTCTATTTCCTTAAACCATATATTTATTATGAACTGGGGAAAAATTATGGTACTGCCTTTAAACAGCAAAATTTTCTAAATATAAGTAAAAATGTAAACTGAAACTTATCCCCAGATGTTTAGAAGAACATCCCCCTGCTATTCTAGTTCTGGGCCTATTCAGACTTCTTAGGATGTATTTATCAAGGGCCAATTTCTAATACAAAATAATAGGTTTTTCCTGCACATCCTAATGTTGTAACATATCCTATTCCATTTAGGAAGATGATATGTTAATTTGTCTTCAATTTTCTGACAGCTTATAAACTAATTTAGTTCTCACTTTGTAAAGTATTATAAAATTATTTTAATTCTTGAGAAAATATTTTTAAACTATCAACAGCAATCTTTTTTTCCATAACAGTTCAATTTTTTGTGATATTTTTTCTGTGATATTTTTTCTGTGATATCAAAATCAGAAATATTCCAAGTGGTTTATAAGCCTTGCAAAGCTGGTATCTCCAACATTTTATTTTGCCACTTAATTTTTAGACACTTTAAGTTAAAGCCCAAAATTTCCAGGAATTTTAAAAAACTGAATTTTAAAAAAAATCATTTTAAATAATTATGGGAAGTAAAATATTGCTAATATTAGACTTATTTTTAAATGAAGAAATTTATTGTTTTTGGTCTTGATTCCAAGTCAAATGAATCCAATGATACATGAAATAAAAGCAATCAACCAACTTTTTCAAGTTTCTGAATCTCTTTTGCTATTTTAACTTTAAAATTTGCATATAAAATTGGCTGCTTATAGTCTAAGCAGTTATAACATAGGGTTTGAATGCATCCTGGTAATTTTCTGGCTCAATAAAGATCCTAAACTCTTTAAATCAACATGATACCCTTTAAAATTTCCCTAAATCTTGGGTACCCACTTAGATTCCATCAAAATTATTTCTAGTGTTGCAACATCTATGATTACTCACTCTTGGAGAAGTGATTCCCCAACTAATCAATAAGTTGGTGGCACTCTTATCAATTTTCCATCTAATACAGGGATCAAACCTTTCAAATCCTAATGGAACTTTACTAGGACAAGCCCCATGACAACCCTGATGTACATAGACAGTATGTGGCTTCTCATAATACTATATAATACTCTAAACTCATACCAATAAAGTACTATTCTCTTCTTAATTTCCCCCTTTATTTTGTCTATTATACTTCTCAGAAGTATATACCTCTCACTAGTAACCAAAATTCAACAATATGCCATATTACTGAATTTTAATATAATTTGTTTTTAAAAAATATAGAGTTGATGTCATATTGTTGAATTTTGGTCCCTAGAAAAAATGGTATTATAATTGAAATGGGTACCAAATCCTGTTATGAAAACTATTTAGATGTGATATTCAAAGAATTTTTTTTAAAAATAGAATTAGCTGGATTTATTCAAGATCTTTAAGATAGAATTACAGGGAATAGAAAAGAATAATTTAGTATCAATTGTAGCAGACTTGATGACCAAAGCTAGTGTTTAGAACTTGACCTGATCTTTGTTCTGCTCATTGGTGCCGGGAAGCAAATGCTTTTCCAAGACATAATAACGTATACCCTTTGTGAAGTTTTCCAGGTACTCTTGCCAGTCCATTGTGGCTAAGACATTTCTGCTGACATGGTTGGCAGGCAACTTCTGCTTGCTCTCCAAATCAATGATATTGTGGGCCTTGTAAATCCACTGGTTAATCCCAAAGAAAAGGAAGTTCTTGTAGGAGTTGTCCATGCGCCCAACCAGGCCAAGTACTTTCTTGGCACCAGCAGGATCTCGCTTGGCCATACTGTATGCTTCAGAAGAGAACATGCGCTTGCGAGTTTGCTTGACTCGCTCTTCAAACTCATCAAGATCAGGGATCAAGTCAAGGCTGGGAGGGAAAACTCTCTTTGCAAGGTTTGTCTGCTTCAACCAGCTATCAAGAATTCCGGCACGGAACATCTCCCAAGTCAAGGGATTGATGCAGCTGGAGGTTGCATGGTAGACTTTGTAGCCAGGCTGGTCCTTGATAATGTTCATGGCACCAACAACAATGCTGGCCACATAATCTACAGGGACAACGTCAACAACACCTTGGGGCTGAACAGGAAGTATGTCGATGGCTCCGAGCCCAATCAGGGTACTGACTCCAGCAATTGCGGCAAGCCCATGGATCCATCCCGGGGTGGGGCTGCATATGGCAGAAGTGATGATACTTGGGCGGACAATCGCAATGTTCCATTGGCTGCTCTTGGAGACAAGGACATGTTCAGTGAGGGCCTTGGTGAAGGTGTATGTGTTAGGATACTCCTTGAGTACGCTCTCTTCTAGACTATCCAGTTCGGGCTGGCTTATCTTGGGGATGTTCTCAACAAGGTAGTGGGGGTCACCGATAGCGATGGGGTAAACCTTTTCTTCAATCACAATGCTCTTGAGGTTACAGTTGACGTAAGCAGTGGAGACATGAACAATGCCCTGTAGGTTTTCACATTTGTCGGCAAGTTCTAGCAGACGGACTACACCCATGGTGTTAATTCCAAATGCTTCTTTGAGGGGCAGACAAAACTCAATTGAAGCAGCACAGTGGACAATTGTCTCCACTACACTGGCCAACTTGTCAGTATCCTCTTCGCTCAGCCCAAGTCCTTCCTGCGATAAGTCGCCTTCTACAGCTACAACCTTTGAGGAGAAGTTGGGGTGGGATTTGCGAAGAGTATCGAAGACAGGGTTCTTCAGAACCTTCTCGACTCGAGTTGCGGGGGCTTCTCCCTTGGAGGCACGGGCAAGAGTGTATACACAATCGATTAGATCGTATTGGTCGCGTAGGATCTTCTCGAGGACAGCCATGCCCACAAAGCCAGTTACGCCTGTGAGGAAGATCTTCTTGCTGGTGTTGCTAATGTTAATGTTCTTCATTGTTGAGTTTGTTATTCTAGCTGATGACTCTTCTCGCTTGACGCTTGCCCTTTTTATAGTCTAGTTACTATTTAGTTAATAAAGATTAAATACAAATATTTAGTATGATTTACGCTCGTACGCTGGGCTGTTTGTCTTGACGCCTGATTGCCAGTAAATTGTTATAAAATATTATTACTTTTGATTTTTAGTCACTTTGGTTTGCTTCCATCCAACTGTGTATGAAATCTTACCATTTCGTTTAGAATTTAAAGGGGTTCGTCAAGGAATCAACTGTCCGAGACTAGGCTATCCGCTAAGGCGCACGCTATAATTAAAAGAGAGTATTTCAAATGAAAATTTATTGTGATGTGTAGCTCTTTCCCCAGTCAACATTAGTCTGGGGAATAAATGAAGTTTAATAAATAATAACCAATTGATAATGTTTAATAAACAATATATGATATTTGCCACCCTTAAAGTAGACCCTGCGTTAGATACAACACATTCTTCATTTGACTTAAAGACGTCACTCTTAAGGCAGATATTATTGTTGATAAACTATAGTGCTGAAAAAGTGTTAAGTGCCTTAAACAAAAAAGTGTGTCTAAAAATTAAATAATTTTAAAAGATCATCTTATTTGATGCTGGCTATCTAAATTGGATTCCGTAAACATTATTTTGGCTAAATCTATATGGGGTTTAAAAGCAACTGGGTGTGGATATAATCCTCAAAAACATTGACAAGTCATTTGCTAAATCCAGTCTTCTTAAGTTGATTCAGTCAAACTAAGTGCAGACCGAATGTCAACAGCAGTTTTCCTTAATTTGCATCTACAAACATGTGATCAATTTGGTATAAGAAAGCTAATCAACACTACATTTCCTATTTATACCAGAGGTCGAGACTCGTTTTCAAATCGAGATAAAGAATTTAAATAGAAATATATTTCAAGATAAATCTTCCCTTCTAAATCAACACATTTGCCCCTAAACAAGAAGCCAAGAAACAACACCCTTAGTATACTTAGGAAGGTTTAGCTTTATTTTTAGATCATCTATCAACTAGGTACACTCCTTTAGTAGTAGGTTCCATCATTTAAGGTAGATTATGACATTGAAAAACACTGTCTCGACTTCTATATCTTAAACTTACCACTCGAATTGCAAACTTGAAAGATATAATAAATTCGACATCACAATATAACCATTTCAAACTGCGATAAACAATTTTATCAAATATTTTATTTGTGGGGTAAAAATTCCTAAAAGAAAAGTTGTATTTAGGCTAAAAAAGCCCCCAACAATCCAAATATGAAATGAAATAGGGTCGATTAGTGGTAACTAGGTCACCCAAAGATCAGAAGTCAGAAAGAAAAAATAAGCAATTTTCAGTTATATTAATTGTATATTATATATGAGGTGGTTTGTGAGACAAGGCTGATTGACCACAAAATATCAGGCTAATCATTGCGTGCAGATTTGATCAGTTACACACCATATTATTTCTTGATTATCAATCATTAAGTGTAGTAATTTTAAGTCATGTAACTATCAGTTTGTTATAATTGATAGACCTATTATATGGTGTATAATTGTTAGTCTATAGCAGTTATAACTGATTACACAGCATGTAATCAATAGATTATCAATCAAGTTCTCCTATTATATCCTACTGGGTGTTAGATCACCTCAGCTCTGCCAGCCTAAGAAGCACAAAACTCTAGAATACTAGTTTTGCTCAACATTACACAGCAGATTTATTTGTATAAAATTGGATCAAGTCAGCTATTATATGTGTATAATCCCCAACTCAGCCCTTCATATTAATAAGCAGAAAGTGTACCATTCAAAATAGGATCACTGATTAGATCCTAAAAGGAATGTCAATATTTCTATTCTCATGGATGAAAATACAAGGGTTGGAATATTCCTGAGTGTCAACCAACTACAAGTGAAACATCTTAGTGCCATCAGAGGCGCGTAAGATGCAGCCAATTAATAATTTCTAGTAGGCTATCTCAAAGAGAGTGCAGGCTGTAGCTAAAGTGCTATTAAGACTTGAGAAGTCCAGTAGCAATACACATACCAAGGATAGTCAATCAGGATAGGTGTAGCCAGCAAGAACAGTACTGTTTCAAAGGTAGCCACTGGGAAAGTCAGAAAAGAAAATAGCAAGGATTGTTGCAGTATATATAGATAGAGATACCTGAAAGGATTTTAACAAGTTCTTAGTTACCCCTGGATAGATTGTAGTTGCTAGCTAAATTTTACTTCAGCTTCAATAAACATAATTATATACAAGTTCTATTCTAGTGTTGTTCATAGTGTCCTTTAAATAGAACAGGGAGAGTAAATTGGCAAAGTTAACATCTTTCTGTAGCTTTGAACTAGCAAGCAATATCCGCAGTTGCTTCACATGATTCCTATCCAAGAACAAATATAAAGGTGAATTTAATATATCAGTTCAATAAATTTTTTTGGCTTTTTAGGCTAGGAGTATTTATTTTCTATTTAATTTTAAAAGATATAACATAAATATTTTTAAAACTATATTTCTATTATGTATAATAGTAAATTCCAAGCATAAAAATGAGTTAGAAATCTAAATTAATGAATTATTACTATTCAGTCTAGAAAAATAGGAACACAACTTTTTAAGAATGTAATTTTTCATCTCATAAAGTTTTCAAGTTTAAGAGCTGAACTGTAACTTTAAAATAAGCTATTATTCATTAAGATTGGCTTGTTATTCACAGAGATGTGGTGATTTTGGTTTTTGGCGTGTATTAAATGTAAATTTAAATGAATTTTGTTAAGTTCAGACCTTTATTATTTTAGGAGCCCAAATCCAGCATTTTCTCTATATCTACATTTCTAGAGCTATCATGCTTAGTAAAATTTTGGTTGGAATCATCTGAAAAATATATCTAGGTACTCTAAATTTTATGAACCCCATTTTATTGGTTCTTAATATTGTTAATCTAGTTTACTGTCAGGAATATTCCTAACAAAACAGCTCTAAAGAACATTGTTTGCAGCGCAATGGCACTGGAGAATCAAATAAATTATTTACAGCAGTTCCCCCTGATTGGGGAAACTGCCGCAAAAGGCATACCCAAAAAGAAAGAAATTTAAAATTTAAAATCTTTGAATTCTGCCTTTTATAAGACAGCTGCACGCCCAGCCTGGTAGCTTGCCCACGCCTGCCGCCAGCCAGCGGCTGGTGACACACACCCCACAGCTGGGATGTCCACCCCTAAAAAATGGGGAATTTCCCTAATTCCCAAATTAGGAATCTTTGTTGTAACTGTGCTGTTTTAGCAGAGTTACTTGGTGAAAAATATTTAGAAACTAGATAATAATCTTTATTAAGAGATAGTGATTATATAGTTCATGTGAATCAATGAATAACAGGAACATGATTGGTGATCACACGGCTGGATGAAAGAAGGGGGTGGCTTGATCCTGGTAATGAGTCAAGCGCCAAAACAAGGTATCCAGTGTAAAGGATCATCATCTGTTCATGTTGTTGGATTTGGTAATTTGAGTTGACTTCTAGTCTGGCTTTGAGTGACCAGATAATCGGATTGCGGGTCACGAACCCACTTGGTTGGAACCTTGCTGGCAGGTTGAGCCTGCAGTTTTGACATCTTCTAAAATTAAGAAGGGACTGACAAGCTACTCTGCAGTCAACTTCATGCTTTAGCTGCAGATAATGAATTTGGATGCATGAAAGCATCCAAATATTCCTCATGCCACTGCCAGCCAGGAATTGGTAATACATTGCCACTAAATCCTCCCTAATGCCCCCCCAGAAAGGGAATATCAGACATAACCAAGTGTTTGGGGTTCCCTATACAATGCTTTTTATTATTCATGCCCCACCAAGGCCACTATTATGTAATAAAAATCCATCACTTGATGATAGATTGTGCTATCATTGAGTGAAATTACCCTCAATTATATCACATAAAACAAAAACAAGACTTATCTAAAAAGAAAAGTCCAAGACACTAAGCTTTGTCTGCCCTTTCCCAGGAGATAGAAGACAAAGCATCTTGGTTTCTCTGCTGTCTTTTCTGCCTGCCTTGGGATTGGGGGCCACCAACACAACTTTCAATCATATGGGCCTTTTCAAGACCCTACTGAAGACTACTACTACAAGGAGCCCGCACAATTAAACTCCTCCAAGATGTACTCCTGGCCCACACTGATTTTGCCCCATTCAACCATGTTCATAGCAGTCTACACCTTGATTTAATATGTTCTTAATTACTATTCTGGTAATTTTGGTCAATTTAATGTATGCACAAAGGTGTTATGTTGGGTATTGACAGTATACCCAATTTCTATCTCACTCACTGGGTTCCAAGTAGCAAACTTGAGACCATACCTTGCTAAAGTACTTCCCCATATATTGGGTATTTACATTACTTATTGGTGTCCTAAGGAGGTTGCTGCAATGGTACTCAAGATCAACTATGAAACAATATACATCCACTTGGATCAAACAAGGAATTTGAGTGAAAGACTATAGTATTGAAATTTAAAACAAATCATTTTAAATGTTTAAGTCAAGAATTAATATATAAAATAATTTTATGTACAGGATTTGTATTTATAATTTAAACATAATCTCATTAAAGTAATATTCTCACATTTTCACAGCCAAGTCTAGCATTAGAGTAAAGTTAAATATTTAAACATATATGACTATAGTCAATCAAATCAAATTTTAATCATATCATTAGAAAATATTATGTTCCCTCTTGAATTTCATTCCAGACATTCTTTATTTGGATAATCTATTACAGATGAACTCTTTGTCATGGTTACACAATCTTGATCACTATTTAAAAATCATTTAGCTAAAAAAATATTTATTAAAGTCTGAGTAGACTGATGGAATCTACATGTTAAAAGGCTATCATAAAAGACAGTATCTCAAAAGTATTTTGTAATAGAGTCTAGATTTACTTAAGAAAATTAAAAGACCTTAAAAGGTATTAAATCTTTAGAAATTTTAAAGTATTTTCTAATATGGCACTTGAAATATTCCCTATATATTAAACTTAAAGGTGTGTTATCTGAATGGGGTTTTATTACAAATCTACATAGTAAATGCCCTAAAATACACTAAAACAAAAAGACCATATATAGAAAAATGGTATTTAGAATTCATTAAAATAAAAATTGGAGATATAACTGAGCCTTTCCATTACTAGCTGATAATAAGCTATGGGGATTGATTTGAGACTCCACATAATAAATCACCCAAATATATACCAAGTTGGTAGTACTATCACCCTATATTGTATCCAATAAAAAGCTCTTCTTGTGTACTAGTTTCATTCCTTATAATAGAAAGATCTGTAATATTTGGGTTTCAACTATAAAAACTGTTTCATTAATGATTTTATGCATGCAAGGATAGTGACTTTATTAACCAGAACTGCTATAATCATGTTAAGGACAGCGTAACTAAGACCACCTCATCACTTGAAGGTTGGCACAACCAATTTTCCCACCAGGTTAAGGTAAAAAAATCTATAATCATTATGAGTATCAACAAGCTGAAGATTCAGCATGCTCATGGATACCAGCTATACTCCCAGGCCATAAAAGAAAAGCTGTTGTATCCAAGAATGCTGGTCATCAGGTCAAGTTTGCAAGTGTTACTAAGAAGGTTTTGGCCTATTACACCATAGAAGGCCACCTTACCCATCTCCAAGGCATTCCCACAGCCCTTGGATCTAATGTATAATCCACTTTCTTTACCAATAAATTTATTTCTTTCAAATGTTTGGTTTTAACTTTATTTTTAATATAATAATGTTTAATATAGAGTTAAAATTTAATACAAAAATATACCATTTTGGGATATGTTGACTTTGGAGCTTTGCACACTATAGTTGATATTTGCTGACCCCAAATTTATATTGCAGATCTAGAATCCTCAGATAATTTTGAGTCTATCCATATGCTTTTTTATAGTTTTGAAGTTTTTTTTGACTTTTATCAATATTTCAAATTATCTGGCATGGTTTACCCAGAAATTTGAGACAGTGTACTGTAGATTCAGAACCTAAAGGTAAAAATGCAGGATTGTCAAATTCTTTTGCGTTAACTCAGCAACTTAAAGAAATATTTTTCATCTTTTTATATAAAAAATTAAGTTGTTCTGGGATGAAAATTACTCCATTAAGTTGGTGAGTTCACACAAAAGAATTTGAAAATCCCACATTTTTACCTTTAGGTTCTGAATTTACAGTATGAGATGGTGTCATTCTAGATGGTGTTTTTCTAGATGGTGTATCCAAAAATTAAAATGTTATATTATAACAAATATTTTATTATTTAACCTTAAAGATTTCCTTGTATCACTTACATTTCTTTTTATGAGATATAAACCACTTATATTTTTAAAAAAATTAAGATAACTTACAGAATCAAAGTTCTCAAGCAGACACTTTGGTTTACTGTTATAAAAATTCACATGTATTAAAAATATTAAGCAATATGAGCATAAATTGATAGCTCAGATGTGATAATTTATTACAACAAAAAGTAATATGAGACTGTATAATATATAAAAGTAGCCAATTTTTTTAAAACCGATCTTTTTTTTTAAACCAATCAGATATAAAAGTAGCCAAAGTAGTATGGCTTATATTTTAATGTTTTATTCTTATGCAACTTTTCAAAGAAATAAGCGCTTATAGTATAGAGGTAGAATACTTCTCTTCCAAAGAAGTGGCCTGGGTTCGATTCCCAGTGGGCGCAACTAAGCTATTTTTTAATTTTTGGCTTGTATCAATGAGTAATTGATTTCTAATTATGGTGCTTTTATTCTCGTATTTTCAATTTTCAAATTTCAAATGCTTTTTAACTTATTATACTTTATAAAATTAAGAACAGTTTACAATATACCAAATATGCTTGATTATGGTACCCATATTATTATTAAAGAAATTTCAGTGCTGAAATAGGCTTTGAGAAAGTAATATCAGAAAATATATGCTTTTATTAAAGTATTGTGGAGATTTAATGGTAAAGAAACATCATCCAGTAATGTGAGATGATGATGGTCTTTTTATAGAATGAATTCCTGGATATTATTTTCTTCATGTAGCCTGTCAGCTGCCTGGCTGGCAAGCAGAGCTGTTAAGTTACATAGAGGCTGACTTACAAAAAGGGTGCAATACACCATCTAGAAAGACAGCATCTAGAATGACATCATCTAGAAAAAAATTATGATAGAGTCAGGATTTACATCAGCAAAATTTTTAAAAAAATATTTTATTTTTTACATATTGGTTTCTAATACAGCATCTAAAAAAAACTATCACAAATTGAAATAAAAGAAGTGCTATCCAAATAAGATTTTTTTGAGTATAAAAACACTTAATTATACCCTAAAATACACCATCTAGAAATATGGCATCTAGAAAGACTGCATCTATAATCAAATAATAAATTATACTTTTATGTGATAAATCCAATCCTTTTTTTATTACCTGGGAATAAAGTATGATATTAATTTATTGTTGTAACTGTGCTGCTTTAGCAGAGTTACATAGGGAAAAATATTTAGAAGATAGATAATAATCTTTATTGTGAGTTAGTGATTATATAGTTCATGTGAGTCAAGGATAACAGGAACATGATTGGTGATCACACAGCTGGATGAAAGGAGGGGGTGGCTTGATCCTGGTAATTAGTCAAGCACCAAAACAAGGTATCCACTGTAAAGGATCATCATCTGTTCATGTTGTTGGATTTGGTAATTTGAGTTGACTTCCTAGTCTGGCTTCAAGTAACCAGATAATTGGATTGCGGGTCATGAACCTGCTTGGTTGGAGCCTTGCTGGCAGGTTGAGCCTGCGGTTTTGACACCCCCCCAACTGAAGGTCAGCCTCCTCTGGGGGCAGGTTGTCAGGGAGGTTGTCAGGAGCCCGGGCACCATATTGAACTAGTTGCTGTTCTGTGCCAGGCAGGGTGGTTTCTTGTTGTTTTTGTCTTGCTTTGCAGGGTTGTAGACAATCATGATGTAGGGTCTTGTCTTGCTTACGTTTTCCAAGCCCTTGCACGAGGTAAGTGTTATTGTTGTTTACCTTCAGAATGATTGCTGGCCCCGCTTTCTTGGGTTGTAGTTTGCTTTTGTCAACATTCATGACCCAAACTTTGTCCCCAACTTTATGTCTATTGAAGATGGGGACAAATGTCTTTTGTAGAAGTTTGTTTTCTATTTCTGTTTGATTGCTATTGGCCTCTATGACCTGGGGATCTGATCAAGGGGGACCTTGTTTGAAATTTCCAGCTTGGGTCCTGACAATGCTTGAATGATATTTGGCTATGTGCCGTATACCAGTTCAAACAGGCTTTTTCCGGTGGATCTGTTCATTTGGGTTTGGAACACAAGTAGTGCAGTTGGTAGCTCTTATACCAGTCTTCAGGTCTCCTGGCAGTGAATTTGGCTAAGGCTTGCACAAGGCTACCATTAAGCTGCTCTACGCGTCCATTGGCCTGTGGGTGGTAAGGTGTTGTCACAGTGTGTTTGACCCCCATTTTTAGTGAGGTATACATTGGTGTCTTCAGAGATCAATTCTTTGCCTCCATCAGTTATCAGGAGTTCTGGCTCTCCAAACTTGCTGATTATCTCCTTGCCAATGAATTGTTGTACATCATTGCCAGTGTGTGCCTTTACTGCTTGGGCTACTGGCCATCTTGTAGCAAAGTCAATGGCGGTGATGATATATTTCTTGTCATTGTGTTTTCCTGGCATGATGCCAACAGTGTCAAGAGCCCATACTTTGAAAGGCAGTTGTGTGAAGATAGGAATTACTGACTTTGGCAGGGTTTTGCTTTTGGCAAACCTTTTGGATACCTCACATTGGTCTAGAACTTCTTTAATATTTTAATATAAGGTTGGCTACCAGGTCTTATGTTTAAGAAACTCATATAGGTTTTGGCTCTTGGTATGTCCAAGGTCTCTGTGATAGTGTAGGATGGTGTCAACTTGCTGATGCGTAGGAATGTAGGGAATGGTTGTGCCGTCAGACATCTTTCTGTGTAGGGTCCCATATACGTCAGCAAAGAGGTGTTCATTTTTGATGACTGTTTCTCTTGTTATGTTGGTTGTGCCCGGGGGGAAACCTTTTTCCTTTGTTTATAGAACTAAGAGAGGCCAGTCTGGGTTGAGCCCATTCTCTCCTCTTGAAGCACAGACATACAGGCAGGACAGAGAGTCTGCCATGATAAGCTCGGCCCCAGGTTTTTACTGGATGAGCATGTTAAATCTCTCCAATAGCTCCATCCACGGGGCTTGGCGGCGCAATAAATTTTCTTGAGTTTTGAAATAGTTGAGTGACTTGTGATTGGTTAATGCTGTGAATTCTTCCTGGAGTTCCAAGTAGCAGCGCCATTTGACTAGGCAGTGTATGATAGCCAACAATTCTTTGTCGTGGATAGGGTATCAACACTCACCATCTGTCAATTTTTGCAATTCACAAGCTACAGGCAAGAAGTCACCATCATTGTTTTTTTTGTAGGACTCCCCCAATGGATGCATCTGAGGCAGCGGTTTCCATTTGGTATTCCCTGTCACGTTTGGGGTATTGTAGGATAGGAGCTGTTGTGAGCTTGTCATTGAGGCATCTAAAACAGAGATCACATTGGGGGTCCACACAAACTTGGACTTGGCGCCTGTTATGGCAGATAAGGGGGCAATCAAAACGCCACAGTCAGGTATAAAGTGTTGTACATAGGCCACCATTCCCAAGAAGGTGCAGAGTTACAACTTATTCTTGGGTGGTGGCATCTTGCAGATGGCCTGTATCTTTTGACGGTTGGGTTTGATGCCATCCTTTGAGACTATGTGTCCCAAGAAGGGTAGTTGCTCACGGAAGAACTGGCACTTGGAGGGTTTGACCAACAGTTTGTGTTGTGCCAAGGTAGCAAAGACTGCCTCTAGGTCTTTGTGGTGTTGTTCCACCAAGGGGCTGCAGACAATAATGTTGTCTAGATATACTAGGGCATGCTTGCCTATGTGGGGTGCAAATACTTTGTTCATGAAAGTTATGAAGGTGGACGGGGCATTGGTCATGCCAAAGTTGAGCACCACACATTCATAGGAGCCGTATTTAGTGCAGAAGGCTGTTTTGGGGATGTCTTCCTCTTTAATACAAATCTGATTGTAGCCTACCATCAGATCAATCTTGGAGAAGACTATGGCTCCTCCCAAGGCATCAAAGAGTTTGTCAATCAGTGGCAGTGGGTAATAATTCTTAATGGTAACTTTGTTTAGGGCGCAGTAGTCTGTGACCAGACACAAGGTACCATCCTTCTTAGCCACAAAGAATACAGCGGCCCCAAAGTGAGACTGTGAGGGGCGGATAAGTCCTTTTTCAATGCTTCCTTGAGGTAGGCGCGTAAGGTGTTGTCTTCATTTGGGGTCAGCCTATAGATAGGGCGCACCTTGGGTACAGCCCCCTTGAGTTGGATGGAATGCTGAATATGCTTTTCAGGGGGCAGCTCAGGTAGCGCTTCCTTGAAGATTTCTGGATGGCGTGCCACAATGTTGCGGTCCTGCGGCGTGGAGGTATCCTGGTGATCCTTGAAGTGTATGATCTTGTACTGACAGGAGTCCCAGTCAATTGCCTTCAGGTCTTTCTTCTTGTCCTGGGTCTCTGTGATGCGTACAAAGATGTGGTTGCGTAGCAGTTGGTCCACAGAGTCAGGGTAGATATGGTGATTGACACCTTCAGTTTGATGGTCAACAGAGAGGTTGCCCAGTCTACGTGTGGATTGTTCTTTTGTAATCAGTCTAGCCCTAGTACAATGTCAAACTTGGGAAAGTCAATGATGGGACCTTGAATGGTGGAGTAGAGGCTCTCAATAATGACAGAGAAGGGGGCAGTTTCCTTTGTCACAGCAATGTGGTGTTTGTCAGCCAGGACCACATTTTTAATCCACAAAGGATTAGTGGCCAGCTTGAACTTATCCACAAAGCTATTGTTGACCAGGGTTTGGTCTACACCCAAATCTAGGAGTGCTGAGCCTGTGTAACTGCGGAAGCAGAAAGGGTAGGACATCAATTTATTGGGATGTCTGGCAATGGTGTACAGTACCAGGTCCTTCAAGGGCAGCTGGATCATTGGACATTGGTCCACATCCTTGGATTGGTATTCATCATTGAGAAAGTCAGGAGTTGCGTGGGGAGAGCTTGGCTTACTTAGTGCTCTCCCCTGGCTTTTCCCTTATCTTGGTTACCTTGCGTGGCGGTGATAAAGAAATGGGTCCGGTTTGACTGGCCATTGTTTCCATTTCCCCGCCCATTGGAACCCGTGGGTTTGTGGTTGGCGTTGTTCCCATTGTCTCCAGGAGGTGGTTGAGAGGAGCGCCTGCCTGGAAGGGAATCCTTGGGTCTCTCTTGTTTCCCAGTTTGTGCCTTATGCAGTGCGTCGGATGTTTGTTCCACCTTCTCCACTTCATGGTACAGGCTTTGCAGGTTGGTCACCTGATCCAGGTTCACATGCCTCATCACATGCAACTTAAGAGCGTCATAGTACATGAGGTGTGTGGCTGGGGTGTCAAAGGCCATGTCAGATGGTGCACAAAGACGGAGTTCCTCATAGGCGCAGGTGAGTTCCTTTACGGTGCCTGTCTGGGTCAGGTTCTTCACTTGGCGTTTGATCATGAGCGCGGTATCTTTAAGTAAAAATCTTGTCAGGAAGTCTTGCTTAAAGGTATCCCAGTTCTTGTTGGTGTGCTCTTCATGCCACTTGTTGCACCAGGTGCCAGCATCATGGGTCAGGCAAATGGAAATTTCTGTAATCCAAAACCTCTGTGGGCATTCCATCTGAGCCAGCTTGCTTTGGGCAGACTGGATCCATGCGGCAGCGCTGTCATTGTTAGCGCTGGCAAAAGGTTCTAAGGCAGCGTTCCATAGTCTTTGAGCTATGTAGGCGGGCATGGTGATTTTTTTGGCTAGTTGCAGCATCAAGGAGGGAGCCTGAAAGAAACCTTGTGCATACATGGCGTTGAAGGCGGGTAGCAGGATTACCATGTTCTGGTACAGGAGAAAGCCATCAGGTATGGCGGTACCAGAGGTGTACAGAGTCCAGTCAGACAGAAGGCCAGACATGATTATGTCAAGGATTTGTTGGCCGCAGCATGTGCGGGCAACAGGTGGAATTTTTCAAGATAAGGTAGGATAGAGAACCTATCTGTGCTACCAATGTCATAACTGTGCTGCTTTAGCAGAGTTACATGGGGAAAAATATTTAGAAGATAGATAATAATCTTTATTGTGAGTTAATGATTATATAGTTCATGTGAGTCAAGGATAACAGAAACATGATTGGTGATCACACAGCTAGATGAAAGGACAGGGTGGCTTGATCCTGGTAATGAGTCAAGCGCCAAACAAGGTATCCACCGTAAAGGATCATCATCTGTTCATGTTGTTGGATTTGGTAATTTGAGTTGACTTCCTAGTCTGGCTTCAATTTTCTGGGTAATTGGATTGCAGGTCACAAACCTTCTTGCTAGGAACCTTGCTGGTGGGTTGAGCCTGCAGTTTCAACATTATGTCACATAACAAACCAACTCAAATTAACTTACTTTTGATAGTACTATTTTCCTGTAACACAGTAATTAAAAACCACTTTTAATATACTGGTTTTATTCATTATCATAGAAGGATCTGTAATATTAGGGGCCTCAACAATAAATGTTTTAACAGTAATTTTTATATAGAAAATGTGATATTTACACTATTGCAAAACATGTCATTGCAAAATTCATTAGGCTTCTAAGTGTCCAATATGAGTGGCGTCTACCAATGCAGCACTGAGAAAATGCCTATTTTTAAATATGGCAGCATAGTGCATTATCTAGAACACCCCATCTTTGAGCTTTTGTCTCCCCCAAAGAAAGCCATTAAATATGTGCCACTTGACAGGATAAACCCTAAGGAATTGCACCTTGACACATTTAAATGCTGTGTGAGGCAGTTTTACCCACCCACATAGAACATCCCATCCTGGATTGACTGTTTTAACATTTTAATTTTGAAGTTCACACTTATTTTCATGGCAACCTCCAGAATTAGCTAATACAGCATGAAACATCCTCCATGAACAATTTCAAAATTGTTTTTGCTTTATCTTTTATAAAATTAATTAAAAGCTCAAAATAAAAATTGAATGTTTCTTTTATTATCAGTGTCAACTATTTAATTCAGGAAAAAATATTTTTGAGTATTGTTGATATGGAGGATGTTTCTTGCTGTATGAGTTTATTCTGAAGGTTGACTATTTTCACCCACAACAATTTTTTTTTAGAAATTCTCTTAAAATTGAAATGTATATGTAAAAAGATCCTCTATAAACAGCTGGGTACTTCTTAGCTTTATTTCTACAAGTTAGTTTTTGAAGTATTAAATATTACACTTTTTCCAGGTTGTGATGACTCCATTGTGAATATATCAAATAAAAAATAAATAAAAATACCTATGTTTTGGGATGACAGAATCTAAAAGAAAGTGTCTCAAAAATGCCATCTAGAAGCACAGATGTAGCCAAAAAAACACAAAGGGTTACATACTTTTTCTTATAAAAATATTTTTCAAAATTTTATCCATTTTTGATAGTAGAAACTTCTGGTTGTTTTTTACAAGCCCATTTAGGAATCTTTTTATACGTAATTATCAATTTTTATTTTATTTTTTACTTTGAAAGCACCCCAAAGTTAAGCCTTTTTTAATACTAATTTACCCTTAGATGCCTCTCAAGTATGTTCCCAAAGCTAAATCCAAGGACACCAAAAACAATTATATTCTCAATAAGGTCAGAAAGGCCAGGGCTGACCCTCCAAGAAGCCTTTTAAAGAAAAAAAATGACTTTCAAGACCCCCACACCTCCTGAGCCTGAGACTAACAGCACCACCCCACCCCATTCTCCCTTTGTATACTCCTCATATGATAAAAAGGAACACAAGTTCCAGTCAAATGATAAAGAAGAGCGTGATGGAGGTTCTGCAAAAAAATATGAAGGGAATGGATCAGCGGCCTCATATGAGGAGCCTATCCTAGAGTGGGACTTATAAAGAAAATTAAATATATGTAATGACAATGGGAAGCTTAAAGTCCCAGATACCTTTCCTGAATTCTTCCCATCATGACTAAGAATTTGTTAATGGATGTAGTAAAAAGCAGCATCTTATTCAAATGTGATGACCATAAAAAATAAATGGCCCAGCATCACCACCATTGTGATAGTACTTAATGACTTACCAGATTAACTAAATTTTGATTCACAAGGGTCAAGTAGCTTGTCAATGAGCATGACTGTGTGGGATCTGATAAGAACTTTTACTATCTCCTGATCTGGTACCTATGCCAATTTATTAATATTAGAAAAGATATCACTTACTCTAATATGATCAACAATGCCCTCTTTCATCTGAAGTAAATCAGAGAAAAGAAGTTGGTTATAAAACTAAGCTTCAGCAGTATTTAGCATATCAAAACTCAGTTGATACTAATTTTGGTGTCAGTGCCAAGATCATTTATGAGCTTGTGCTTACTGATAATTAAAAGACTATCATGCCTGAAAGGCTCTTTCTTCTGCATGATGATGGACAAGGGGCACCAAACCAAATTTTATGATTTTCAACCCAAGATAATCTCACACACCTTCTTAATTGTGACACATGTTTTGCAGCTGGGGCATTCTTACTCTACCTAAAGAAGTCATATCAGCTTTAGATCATTTCTGGTTTATTAAATCCCCATACCATTCTCTTTGTCTTATTTTCCATTGCTGATAAAAGAGAGGAGAATTACACTCATGCTTTGAACACCCTTAAATTAAACCTGATCTTATTTTGCCCACAATTGATGAGGAACCAACAGAGAAAAGAGGCTGTAAGAAGAAGAAGATAACCCAAGAGGTATTTCAGGAAATACCAACTTAACCCAAAAGGGCTCCAGAGCCACTTACTTACCATGAAGCTCAGATGGAGACTTTGAGGCTGCACAAGCTAGCACTTTCTTAAAAGTCTTCAAAAGAAGCTATCAAGGGTTCTCTTCCATTATCACCAGGCTCTACAAAGAATCTGATGAGAACCCAGCCTCTGACAAGCTGATCTTCAAAGATGGCACTAAGGAAGATAAGAGGACCTTCAATTGATTTTATGTCTTTAAAATGGTTGTAAAGAGGAAGTGAACACCTTATACAGTGTTCTTCTTAAGAAAAAGCTCATCCTCAAAAAAAGTTCTTTCCTCCCTTCATTCAATTCTTTCAAAACTAGTGGGTGGGCATTTTTCAGGGGCAGCACAATATTTGCAAGGAAGAAGACTTAATCAATTGGAACTTCATCAAGTAGGTTAAAAAGGCGTTTTCAAGACCACCTCTTTACTTGAAGGGGTAAACAACCTGTTTCCTGCTTATTTAAGATAAAAAAACCAAGGTTCAATGTGATCATTAATAAACTGAAGATCCAAAATACCTACAGAGACCAGCTTTACACCCAATCCATCAAGACCAAGGCTTTTATATCCAAGCATGCTGGCCATCAGTTTGAGTTTGTGAGTGTTACTAAAAGAGGTTTTGGTCTGCTATTTAAAAGAAGACAGCCTTACTCATCTTAGGGGTATTTTCAACACTCTTGAAGCCAAAGCTTAATATTTTCTCAATTACTAAGTACTTCTTATTTTTAAAAATATTTAATTTTTTACTTTGGGTTTATTATGGGAATATTGATCATTTAAAACCCAAAGATACAGATTTAAGTACCAATGTTTTGGTGTGGTAGCTTTAGAGCTTTGAGCACTATAGTTGCCACTAACTGACCTATGTTTATTTCATATTTGAAATCCTTGATCAATTTTAAGTCTTTTCATGTTTATATTTTTTTCAAAGGTTTGGATGTTAGCTACTCCACTTAGCACCAATCAACCTAACATTCATCTATTTCCTAATTTAGTGCCAATACAGTCCCTAACAGCTCATCTAATTTAGCATCAAACCAATTTGCAGTTGACTTATCCACTTATCACCCTAAACCTGATATGAGTCACCCTCCTGATCCTCCTTCCATTGATCCAACTGGTGTCTCTGCCACAATCTATTTGACTATAAAAGCCTAACCTATTATTCAGATAAAATACTCTTCTCCCCAAATACTCTTTGAAGCTTCCTCAAAAGTTGCCTCTCATCAATTTTTAAAAGTATTTTTGAGTTTTAATTTATGATCAAAGTTATCAGGCTCAGTTGACCATAAATTTGAGATAATGTTTTTATATGGTGTCTTTCTAGATGGTGTAGCCCACAAGCAGACTATATTCTCATTTCTACATAATTAAGAGCCATGTTTTGCTAAACATACCTAGATGTATCCCAGGTACTTGTAAAGCATTGTGTATAAGGATTTTCTAATTACAGTTATTGGCTTGGCCATTAGATTTAAAAATAAAATAATAACAAAAAACCTCAATTTGATTTCTTACAACTTAATTGGATTATATCTGATGTCATATGCAAATAGAGTCAATTTTATGTAAGTCAATTTGATTTGGATCGTAATCAAGTTTCTGTAATTTGCTTTTGCTGTTTCAATTTCCACAAATTTGGTTTTCTAGGTGTACCTGATTTAAGTGATAATAACGTTTGGTGAAAGTTTTTTTCAGTAAAAAATAAATTTTTATGCTCAGAATTAAGAAATTATATTTTGGTGGTGCTAGGAATTTGTTGATAATTATGACCATTAAATTGTTTACTTATCAGGATTAATAGCTGGGTATCATTTCATTGGGTTTAAGATTGCCAGGCTTCAGATCCTGGCAAGCAGCTTTTTTGTCAGCATGATAAAAATATGAAAATGTCTATGAGGTAGGGTTGGTAAATTATTAATTTTTAGGGTATTTTTTTAAAAAAAAGTGATGGGTATGTGAATTTTGGGGAAGCTTTGAAGTGTGATTTGAAGAAAATAGTCTTAATAGATAATGAATTAGGCTTTTATAGCCAGAAACATTATGTTAGGGACTTAATTGGATCAGTGGTTGGTATCAGGTGACAGGACTTAGATCAGAGATGAGCAATTAAAAAGACAAGCCAGGTAGAAATTAGTTTGTTACCAAATCAGGTAATGTATGGATGCTGAACTAGGTTGCTGATTCTGTAAATTCAGAGCCTAAACGTAAAATGCGGGATTGTCAAATCCTTGGTCCAAATTTTGAATCACTTTTGCAGGCAACTCAGCTAAGTGGAAATAAAAATATTTAATCAAATCAACCATTTAATTTGAATTTTTTGGTTTATTTAAATTGGCAAATTTCAAATCCCTTAAGCAGATAACTCAACTAACTAAAGACAAAATACAACAAACAAATACAGGATACATTAATCATAGATTCAGGATTCTAATGTAAAATTTGAGATTTCCTGTATTTCAAACAAATCATAGACATCATGTAAAACTCAACAAATAGAAATTATGGGATTTTCAAATCCAAGAACCAAATTTCATATCAAAAATGAGGTGAATTTGAAATAAATATAATTTATGGGCATCTCAAATAAGAAATCAAAGTATCTAGAGTGGATTTGTGCTAATTCTTTTATAAATCATAGGCATTCTCAAAAATCACCCTATTCTATTTTAGGATAGCTAAAATTTAGATTGTAATATTCACCAACTTAACATACTTAATAATAAAATTGACTAAAATGTACAATTCTCTTTTTGAGTTTAATTTTTTTAATGAAAATTTATTATGCCTTCTTTTAATAACAACCAAATAACAAGCTGTTCCCTGGCCTTGAAAAAATCATGCAGGGTTATGCCGGGTCTTCTAATAGTGAAGCCTCTGGCTATGGTCACTCCCAACCTGCAGGCCCCTCTGCAAGCACTACCCAGGAGTGTGTTTTTTCTCCTGCGTCCTCAAGCATGGCCCTGTTTGCCCATCACACACAGGCAGCTGCTAACCCAGATTGCGTATCAACACTAGCATCCAGAATTGGCCAAGTGAGCCATGGGATCACCCAGAGAACCCAGAATCCAGAAACAGCCAATCAGATGACACTATCTGGTTCCCAAGACAGACACGTCCCACCTCCAGCCAATCAGCCTGCAAGACACAGAAGAAAGTTAATAACCCCATAAATTGTACTCAAACTGGTCAGAAAACAAGGAATGCTTATGTCCCATGGGGAAATTGCGGCCACAATAGGTTTTGCAAAGTTCACTGTGGCTGCAACTGTAACAGAAATCACAGGAAAATAGGAAGCTGTCTCCATGTGGTGGGGAATCACCCACCAAAGCCACATAGAGTTAATGATTAACCACCAACACAGCTTCAAATACTGTTTTTTGAAATTTCTAAATGAGATACTAGGGTTAAGTAAAATAATTAACCCCAACCAGAAAAGCCCTAGATGAATGTCCTTTAAGAGAATCAGAGTGTCTTAAGCATAAAATTCAGGACATTGGGATGGCACATGAGTTTTAGCTTTGAAAGGAGTAGGAACAGCTCCAAGATTGACAGGCATTAAATTAACATTTGGCAGTGACAACAACAAAGTACCAACAGCAGGCCCCTATCTTCCAGTAATAATCTGGCTAAGGATTAAATTGTAGGGAATGTAGCACAACAATTCAACTATAGGATGTATTTCAAAAGTAAAGTTAGACCAGGGAATATGTGATTTTTTTATTGAGTAAATTTTGGGAGGACTCAACTCTTAAGAGTTGAAACAGTGAAAATTATTCAATATATATAAAAAATTGACTAAGCAATACCACCTGGATCCTGGGCATCTATTTCTTCCACATTGTCAAGTGAGTATCTAGTCCAGGTTGCAAAGAATCCTTGAGTGACCAAGTTCTGACAGCCATGCTGATTAATAAGTTCATATATGGTGACTCTTAAATTGCATTGATATATCAACATCAACTTACGGGGGGGATCAGATTCAACTGCCAAACTGGAGCAGCCATAACCCATTTCCAATCAACCATTTGGTTCAAATCTGTTAAATTAGTCAGTTTTGTTAAAAGTTTTTGGGCTTTCCACAATTTCCTACTTAGCCAAAAAATCTCTGGCATTATGGAACTTACCATGACATTACCCTCCGCTTTAGCCTGGGGTACAATACCACTATCCAGAAGATGGGACAAAGAGAAGTTTTTGTGGGCAGGGGGAAGTTTCATTGCGGCTAAGGTAAGCTTGGGATGACCAATGGCGGTTGGGTTGCACTCATAGAACTCTTAGATAATATCTGTAGAGTTAGAGCAATCATAGTGGGGAACCCATGAGTTTTCAGAATCAGGATAATCCTTTCACAACACCAAATACTCTAGACGGTGTTGATTCTTACAAGAAGCCAGAAAGCAATTTTAAATCATACTCAAGTTCTTCTTCCACAAGAATGGGTTGGGAAGAAGGAATCTCAGTACCCTTAAAAAGAGTAATTAAGCATCTGTAGAAGGTGCAGAAAATCTTAAAAGCCAGGGGGTAAATCTAATTGGTATGCAGAGGGACCAATTTGATATTAAAATTTGAAGAAACCCACTTTCTTGGGGCCTAATTTGCAGCAAAGGACCTTCAGTTTCATATTGCAGGCATCCACCATGACCAGATCACCTGGTCAGTAGGTTGGACCCTCCTGGTGCTTGCAATCTGCATATTCCTTGTAAGTTGTCACAGCAGCAGCAAGAGTAACCTGAAGCTCCTGATGAACCTGCTTCAATGCTTTGGCTTGATCAGTGGCAGCTTTTACGTTGCTAACCAAACAAGTACCAATGTTGGATGAAGGATTGCAACCTACATTGTCATAGAATGGTGAAACCTGAGTCAACGTGTGTGGGGCCTTATTATATTTGAACTCTGCCATGGGTAGGTTATCACACCAGTCATCTTGCCTCGCATTTGTGTAACAATGTAGAAGACCTCCAAACTTTGGTTTACCCTCTCTGTTTGTCCATCAGATTGGGAGTGGAAAGCTGTGGAACAACAAAATTTGATACCCAGAATTCCAGTAAAAGCTTCCAAGAACTGAGCAATGAATTGGGGCCCACAATCACTTATGATCTCTATTGGAATGCCATGCAGGGAGAAGATTCTATTCACAAACATCCTAGCTGTCTCTACCAAAGTTATTTTAGTCAAGCAGGAAGCAAAGTGTGCAATTTTTGTGAAGCAATCAACCACCACCATGATTGCATTAAACCTTTCAGAATTTGGAAGCTCTCTGATGAAATCCATTAACACTGACGTCCAGGGCCCTGCAGCTGGTTGTAAAGGAACCAAGAAGCCAGTAGTCTTGTTTCTGTTTGACTTAGACTAAACACATACCAGTCAGTCACAAATGTAAGCCGCCACCTGCACTGTCAGACTTTTCCATGAAAACTGTTGGCAAATGAGCTCCACTGTTTTGTTTTTCCCTGGGTGACCTGCCATAGGAAAGTTGTGATAAGCCTCCATGATTTTGCTCTGAATAGTTCCCTCTAGAACCCACAAGCATCCTTGATGACATAAAATTAGTCCTATCTTGTGGTAACTCTGTGGCTGGCCAACAGGATGTGCATATGCTAATTTCAATAAACTATTGTAACCTTTGGACAAAGGCTGCAAAAACTTCACTTTGTAATATAAGTCTAAGTCTGCACCCTTGGTTAAGGACATGGTGGCAAGTGTAGCAGGCAGAGGTAGTACAAAAGGAACTACAGCCTTGTCTGGTATCATAGTGTGTGTATTAAACTCAACGTATATACCAACACATGGAAGATGAGAAGGATTTCTGCTCAACACATCTTCCAAATGATTATTGGCTCCCTTGATGAACTTGTAGCGGAACTTGTACCTCATCAGATCACTGTGCCATCTGGATTGGCAACCCAACAAAGCCCTGGGTTGACAATAGTACAGGAGAGCTTTATGGTTGGTTCTTACTACAAATGGATGACACACCAACATGAGATGGTGATGTCAATGCTTTAAAGATTCCACAATTGCCAACAATTCCTTGTTGTAAATCATGTAATTGTGTTCCCAGGCCTCCATCTTTTGGGAGAAATACCCTACAGGTCTCTCAAAACCATCACCAGAAGTTTGTAACAACACTCCAGCCACAGAATATTTAGAGGCATCTGTGGAGACCACAAAAGAAAGCTCTGGATCCACCTGTCTCAATACAGGTGATAGCAACAAAAGAGCCTTGACTGCTATGAACACATTTGCACACTCAGGCGTCCAGAAAAAAGTTGTCTTTCTGCTAGCCAAATACAAGGGGGCATCCACTTATGACAAGTGATG
This sequence comes from Entomophthora muscae, assembly GCA_014839935.2. NCBI lineage: Eukaryota > Fungi > Entomophthoromycota > Entomophthoromycetes > Entomophthorales > Entomophthoraceae > Entomophthora > Entomophthora muscae. The sequence goes on from QTSX02004309.1 coordinate 202,496, forward strand.
GGTAAATTCTTCAAGAACGTACAAGTACCCAAGAAACTACAAAGTTGGGATATTGTCACAGGCCTATCATACTCTTGAACTGCTGCTTCCTTGTCAGGGGCAATAGTGTGGCCATCTTCAAAGATAATAAAACCCAAAAAAAAACCTTAAGTTTAAAGAATTCACACTTACTCCTTTTGATAATTAAATTGGCCTGAAGTATACGCTCTAAAACTGCTGAAAGATGGGCTTTATGCGACTCCTCATCCAGAGAGAATACCAAGATGTTGTTCATGTACACAATGGCACATACACCTAGGAGATCTCCCAAAACTGAGTCAATCAACTGCTGAAAGCAAGCCAGGCATTCTTCAATCCAAAAGGCATAATGCAGAACTGAAAAATACCTTTCTTTTTTCTAAACGCCATCAACCACTCCATTCCTTCAGCAATCCTAATCTGATTGAATGCGTTCAAGAGATCAAGTTTTTGAGAATACCTTTGCCTTCTTAACACACCAAGAAATTTGTGCTTCAAGAGGTAAAGGATAGGGGTTGAGGATTATGATGCTGTTAAAATTTCCATAGTCAACACAAGGTCTAAGAGACCCATCAGATTTTTGGACAAACAACAACAGAGAGCAAATTGACAAAGTCTTCTTGAAGATGTATCTCTTGGCCAACATATCATAAATCCACTCTTCTAAACATGCGCCCTCCTTTAAGGTCAAAGGGTAAATGGGAGACACAATAAAAATCAGATCAACAGTAGTCTTAAAGTCAAAGTCAAACTGAGTGTGCTTGGGAAGGACCTCACCCCTAATGGCATTGAATGTCGCAGACCAGGGGTGAAGGCATGCTGGTAAATCCAAACTTACAGGTGTAGGAACAGGAACCAATTGAATTGTCTGAGAAGACTGCTCTAATTCTGACATACCCAACAATAGAATACAGATGGATATGCCCAAAGAGTGGTCCACTTGCAGCTCATTTTCTTTTAACAAGGTTGATACATTATGATCACGCCACCAGCCCACTCCTAAGATAATAGGATACATTAGAGTAGAGCATATGAAGAACCTTGCAATAAAGGATTGACCCACAACTACAAATGTCACTGGCTTCTTAATCTGGAAATAGGGAAACTTTTTACAGTTTCCACCCCTAACCAGCGTTCCAGGATGATACTTGAGTTGCAAAAAGTCTGCAGTCTCAACACTCATGAAGTTCTCAGACACACTGATATCCAACAAAATGGCTGGCTGATAGATAGTTTGGCCGTTATTGATGCTACCATAAAAAAAGAAGTAACCAGAAGAAGATTTATTTGCTGCAAAAGTTGCAACCTCAGCAGGATCTTGCTTCTCTTCAGTGGTACAGACAGCAGCTAAGAAGGCAGGATGCTCCTGAAAATATAGCTCAATCATTTCTTGGAAGGCTTCAGGGAGGACAGGACAATCACAATTGATGGGAACAAGAGATAACTCCTTGGGCTCAACTACCAAAGACTTTTCAGGCACAACATGCTGGAGCATAACCAACAAACTCTTGGTGGGTGACACCACTGGCATTTTGTCTAACTTGGCAAGTTTGTTCAAAATTGCCAATTGGAAATGAGAAAAAACACAAGGGGAGCAATCATAACTCTGACTAGACAAAGCCACCACAGAGCAATTACCAGAAAACCAGGAGCAAGCAGCAGGTCTGGCTTCAATTTCCATAGAACCTTGTTTGGAAGCTGAAAGATTTGAAACCAGAGAAAGAATTTGGCTTACCAGGGCCTCAGTTGTGATTAACAGGGAATCCCAAACTGCCAGATCCTTGGCAGTCTGGTCAACTACTAACCACAACGCTGAGAGTTTATTCACCTCAGAAACATTAATTGTACAGCAGTAGGCAAGAAAATGAGGAAGGAATATTGAGAGAGGAGTAGTACCTTGTTGGAAGGTGTACAACTTACAATATACTTTGAGCTCCTCAATAGATACACACAAACTTTTTAACAAAAGGTACAGAGATGCACTTTCAGTTAAAACCTGTGGATTGCTCTCCACTGCAGATAACAACCATTCACAAGCATCCTCTGAAACCTTCATCATCACATGATAAACTTGCAATTTTTGACTAAGGCTAGAGCTGAAATAGATTGATAAGGCTGAAAAAACTTTACACAAAATTTCATCAGTGGGTGGAGCAGGAAAATAATCCAGACGCCAAAATAACATGGCATGGTGGAAATAAAAAACTCATGGTCCAGTCTCAACTGCAACCAGAGATGGAAACCACAAATTAAAGAAAAGTCCAAACTGAAAACTAAGAAAATAACTGATGCAAATAAACATGGTAAACACAGATATCTCAACAGAGAATGAGAAAAGAAACACAAACTCATGACAAACTGCTTCCAAAAAACTCAGACATGGAAAGAGTTGAATAATGTAACAGAAATCATGGGAAAATAAGAAGCTGTCTCCATGTGGTGGGGAATCACCCACCAAATCCACATAGAGTTAATGATTAACTACCAACACAGCTTCAAATACTGTTTTTTTAAATTTCTAAATGAGATACTAGGGTTAAGTAAAATAATTAACCCCAACCAGAAAAGCCCTAGATAAATGGCCTGCAAGAGAATAAGAGTGTCTTCAGCATAAAATTCAGGACATTGGGATAGCACATGAGTTTTAGCTTTGACAGGAGTAAAAACAGCTCCAAGATTGACAGGCATTAAATTAACATTTGGCAGTGACAACAACAAAGTACCAACAGCAGGCCCCCATCTTCCAGTAATAATCTGGCTAAGGATTAAATTGTAGGGAGTGTAGCGCAACAATCCAACTACAGGATGCATTTCAAAAGTAAAGTTAGACCAGGGAATATGTGATTTTTTTATTGAGTAAATTTTGGGAGGGCTCAACTCTTAAGAGTTGAAACAGTGAAAATTATTCAATATATATCAAAAATTGACTAAGCAATACCACCTGGATCCTGGGCTTCTATTTCTTCCACATTGTCAAGTGAGTATCTAGTCCAGGTTGCAAAGAATCCTTGAGTGACCAAGTTCTGACAGCCATGCTGATTAATAAGTTCATATATGGTGACTCTTAAATTGCATTGATATATCAACATCAACTTACGGGGGGATCAGATTCAACTGGCAAACTGGAGCAGCTGTAACCCATTTTCAATCAACCATTTGGTTCAAATCTGTTAAATTAGTCAGTTTTGTTAAAGGTTTTTGGGCTTTCTGTGCTTTCCTACTCAGCCAAATAATCCCTGGCATTATGGAACTTACTGTGACAGCAACCCTGCAAGCCCACACAAATTTTTGGCTCCCCTCCCAAGAAGACCCCAACTGGTGCCTGTACATCAACTGAAGGTAAAAAGCCCACCCTCTCATGATGGCTATCATGGAGTGTGACCTGTGGATGCCCCTGGTCCAGGTTTGTCTCCAAATGGGACTCCATGGCATTTTCACAAATAAAAGAAGAGTCAATTTGTGGATTCACAGAGTTGTGATTGCTACTAGAATCTTGTCCAATCAGGCTCTCATTAGCCCCAGTTTGGTGGATACCAACCCCTAAAATTCAACCATCATTAATTTTATTAAAGGGAGGGCAATGAGGACGCGCAACAATGTCATATTCTTGTTGTATGCCAAGATTTCTGCAAGTATCCAAGATTATGGAGAAAAGCGTATCCAATCTGACGTTTATAAGCGCTGGTCAATTTTGTATCAATTTTTCAGGGTTTTGTTGGTAGTTTCCTCATTGGGTGTCAATTATTACACAGCAATATCAAACACTGCAGATAGGGATGCCTCCAGACAGAGCTCAAGGACATGCTGGAGGAGTGGGCTACCCAACCAGCTGTGTACACAGTTGTAATGAGTGCAGAGATGGAGCAGTAGGAATGGGCAGCCAAGGAAATTAGGGCTGCAGGGCATACCTGTTGGTCCTACCCCATCAACCACACTGACATACATCTTGCAGATGTATGTCTTTACAATTTTGGTTTGGCTCTAAGGCGCAAAAAGCCTGCCACCTACAATGAACTGTGCACCTGAATTGATAAGGGTTATGAACTTTTTCCTTCTGTGTTTGTCCAGGACTTATCAGATCTCATCATCTTCTATGCAAGTGATAGTGATAAGTCCAGAAAGGACTCCTTCCCTCCCCCATACTCATCCATTTTTTATCAAGCCCATATATGTGACGGAAGAAGAATTCAAGTAATTGAAGCAAACTGCTCTTGCTGCCCCTTCCCAGTCAACAAAACCTGCCTCCCCAACCCCCCCATCAAGCCAACCACCTTCCAACCCTGACTCCCAAGCCACTACCAATCCCCCCACTACCTCTGATGCTGTCCCTTTTACAGGTGCAGATGATGGCAATATACATTCTGCCCATTCCCTCCCCTTCTTGTCCTTTGATGAGAAAAATAAAACTTTTCTTTGTGACAACTTATTAAAGTTGATATTATTTCTTCTAATTTATAATTAATAATATATTATTTTTTACATTATCAACATTCCCCATAATTAATAAAATGGTATACATCTGATGAAGTAACATATAATTATTTGCATGAATATTTTTCATTATCAATAATAAAGTAAGGAACAAAAAGCGTAAATATTACATTAGAATAATGAAGATAGACATTAACCTGATATTTAGATATTATTTGCATAACTCAATGCATCCTGTATAAGAAAATTCATTATAAACAAGGCCTTTTTCATTGTAATTTATATAAATGGACTGTGTTTATATTAAGTAGCCATTAACACTTGGTATAAATATTGATACATAGTGCATTTTACAGCCTGCATATTTGCCTATTGATAACAATCTGTAAACTTTTAAGTCAGATTTTGTGAGTAATAATAATATAATGGATCAATAAATTACTGTTTATTACCATTAATTGGCTGATTTTATTTACTGTGGCAATTGTGCATTTTCTGATATTTACGTACTGGTGTCTAATTGGTTGGTTTCACCTCCAATCATCCAGGCAATAGGAAACGTGGTTGCCACCCTGAGACCAAATGTGGTTGGGGTGACAACCAAATTTCCTATTGCCTGTGCAATTGGATGTGAAACCAACTAATTGGACACCAGTGCGTAAATATCTGAAAATGCACAATTGCCACAGCAAAGAAAATCATTCAATTAATGGTATAAATAGTAATTTCTTAACCCATTACATTATTATTACTCACAAAATCCAACTAAAAAAGTCACAGAATTTTTATCACTAGGAAAATATGCAGGCTGTAAAATGCACTATGTATCAATATTTATACCAAGTGTTAATGGCTACTTAATATAAACACAGTCCATTTATATAAATTACAATGAAAAAGGCCTTGTTTACAATGAATTTTATTATACAGAATGCATTGAGTTATGTACATAATATCAAATATCAGAACTTAACACATACCTGCAATATTCTAATGTAATCTATACATTTGTGGTCCTTAATTTATTATTGATAATGAAAAACTTCAGGCGTTGATGGTAGTACTATAAAAACAGGTTTTTTGATGTACTACCATCAACATGTCAAATATCTAAAACTTGATAAATGAATTAGAAGCACACCTGAAAAAGGTTGTTGAAATAGAAAAAATATTAGGGAACTAGTAACAGGAAAGCTGGGTAACAAGGGCCAGCCACTAATCCAGCCAAAACAAGATGCTCTAAATAAATTAGGAAATATTATAGATGAAAAGAACAAAGAAGCATTATTAATCTCCAGGGAACAATCCTATCAAGTCTGAAGTTCAATGATGCAGCCTAAAATTTATTGGAGTTCTGGCAAGGGGCCAAAGAAAACAATAATGTTGCAACATCTTCAATTACTCCCTCTCGGGGAATTAACACCCCAAGTAAATCACCAGGCGGCTCACAAAATGGTTCACTGTCCAGTCAATAAACTGGTGGCACCATTATCAGTTAACCATATATGATGGGGATCACTCAATCTAGGTCCTAAATGGAACACAACTTGATTAAGCCTTGTGACTCAAGAGGAACATTACTCAGATAAGCCCCATGACCTCCATGACGTCATGGACAACATGTGGCTTGTCATGATACTATATAATATTCTATATTCATATTTAATAAAGTATCATTCTCTTCTTAAATCTTCCCCTTATTTTGTTTATTATACTTCACAAAAGTATAAACTTGACAATAAGAAAATCAAGCTGATTGAAGGAACTGAAATTTTAAAGGAAATCAACACAAATGAAGAGGAAACTGATCAAATAGAAACAGATGAAAATCAAGCACAATCAAGAAGAAGAAGAGCTACAATAAAAAATGAACATGTATCAAATGAAAATCAAGAAACAGAAAAATTAGCACAGAAATAAGTAAGATAAGACCCAGGAAATCAAATGAAGAGCAGCCAACACTCATGAAGTTTGCTGAAGGGGCGCCTATGGATGACGGGGCTGCAGGGAAACAATCAGTAAGTTTTTTATGTTTTACTTATATTTAATTTAGTTATAGCTAGGAATAGGGACAAGGTTGCTGAAGTGGCAGCCTTTACACCCAGTTGGTTTTACAGGGGTTATCAATCATTGGTAGCCCCTGTAAAGAAAATAAATCAAAATGAGATAAATAAAATAATTCAAATGAACATGAATTGATATGGAAATAGGGAAGCAAAAAACAAGAAATATTTACCACCCATGGGGTGCTTGCCGTGGATTAGGGAAGCATATAAAATAGGAGCAAATATCAATTTCAAAGAGATGAATGAAATTTGAGGGGATATCAAGTTGAATTTTGATTATATTTATGAAAGTATTCAAAGATAACTTTTTTTCAAACATAAATGAATATGAAAAAAATCTAATAAAAACAGACTTTCAAATAGGACCAGAATATCTTAAAACTGAAATTTTCAACAAAGTGTTCAAAGCATTATCAAATAAAGTTGGGGACACAGTCCTTGTGAATAAGTTCAAGCCTTTATTAATTTTGTTTGCTGAGGCATGGAGGCAGATACAAGATGGGCACCCCCTGGAACCATCTTCAAGTTCAGCCAAACATCCTACATCAACAGATTAATTCAAATATATAAAAAATTATGCATGTTTTCAGAAAAATGTATCTCTCAAAGGATTCACGTTGCAACATACCTAGGAATCCTATTACATTGCATATTAATAACAAATGTTAAAAAGTTTGAGGACATATCAATTCAAAATAGACATATGCCAATTAGCACTAGAACAACAGAAGACACTGCAGGGGTACAGGACAGTTGAGCAGGTCCTGTACAACTCCTTTGCACTGGCATGGCTTTTTGGGTATTATGTGCTTCCCAAAAAGAACCTATTAATCAATTTGCTTACCCAATTGTCTTTTATTAAGCATTCAGCAACCACCAGGGTGCTGAGCGCCACCCCTCTAGCAATGACATCCAGAGTTGTCCACCCTGTACAGAAAAGTAGTGGTCCCATTTAGACAAATTAGCAGAAAATTTAATTTTGGGGTATAATTCCCCGGGATAATCACATTCCCCTTTGCAATTTGCATCCCCCTAATAAATCATCTTCCCTTGCAATTTATCTTTTATTTTTAATTTTAAATTTTTATTTTAAATATTAAATTTTTTAATATTGAAACATGTAATATTATAATTTTAATAGTAAAATTATAATTTTCAATATTTTAATATATAAATTTTAATATTATATATTTTAATTACTAAAATTTTAGTATTAAATATTTCAATATTAAATAATTCACAATTAAATAAAAATATTTAAAGTTTAATATATAAATTTTAATATTTAAATTTTAATAGATAAAATTTAAAATTTAAAATTATAGTTTTACTTTTAATATTTTAAGATTTTTTTAAATTTTAATAGGTAAATTATAATAGTAATATATCTAAATATATTATAAGACATTAGTTATAGTTGCAACCACATCAAATAATAAAAACTAAGATAAAAATGTTTTTATTTACTAGCTTGTTGAATACGGGCTCATTTATTACATAGACAAACAACAAGAATTGAATTTATCTGCATCATGCGGCCCGCTCCACTATTGTTCTAAACAAGTGATTGTTTAGAACTTGAATTACCTTTCCCTTGTAATATGATTTGATAATTTATATTTGATATGCTTGACCCGCGTCCTAAGTACTAATTAGTAAGGAATACATGAAAATCATTGGTTTTTGTGTTGTGTGGCTATAGTGGCACTGAAATAATAATGATCAGGTGATGCCTCACAAGGTCAAATCTGTGGCTTTTAAAAATTTCCTTGTACTAAAAAGGGTTCACATTTATTCAAATAAAATTAATCTATTTCTATCTTTTTTAATCTATTTATTTGTTAGCGCAACAGTCAATACAACATTTAGTGCATAATAATAAATATATGTGTCTCTATATCTAGTATAATTAATTTTACTTATCTTTTCTACGTATTCTTATATGTCTATAATACAATCAAATGTCACGTCATTATATATAAATAATAATTTTTGAGTCCTAATAAAAACAAAATAAATAAAAATAAAAACAAATAAAACCTGGAGCACCCATTTATCTGATTGGCTCGGAGGCCAGGGCTTTGGAGATGAAGGATTCTGAGTGCTTGTAAAAAGCTGCCACTACATCAGGTGGCATCTCAAATTGACTGA